>BLBF01000050.1:3488969-3552323 GCA_015471245.1 Laticauda colubrina
TTGTAGCAACGTTTCAGCAGAATCTCATCTGCCATCTTCAGGCTTCTGTATGGATATGGGTCTTATATATATATATATTCGTTGAGCACAACACAGAAGCCTGATTATGGCAGATGAGATTCTACCGAAACGTTGCTATAACTTTAAAAGCACAATTATAATGACATGGGAAAATACCTGAGCAAAGCTGAATACCATACATATAAATGCTCGTCAAAACTTAACATATATATATATATATATTTGATTCTTTTTGTTAATTTTTGTTTTAAATGTGATTTTATATTCTGTAAGCCACCACAGACAAATAGGTGATAATCTAAATTCATTCAATCAAAGACTTTCCCTGAATTTTCCAACATTAATGGAAGATTTGTAAATTACCAGAAATTAAACGTTTGTTCTCTCACTTTTATATGCTGCACTGCCCAGAATTTTAATTGTGTAGTTCATAAATGTGTTTGAATAAACAATTGTCTTCCATTAGTGATTCATCTACAATTTTTGCAGGCTTTTAATCACCCTGTAAAATTTATTTCATCCTCACGTCATTCATTTTCTGTCTTACATCTCTGTTTTACTTGCCAATCTATATTCTTTTTAGAGATCCACCTGCTTGAGCTTAAGAGTTGAAGACTTACATTTCTGGTATTACTTGCACAAAGGCTTGGCATCTATTCTGAGATAGCCATCAGTTTCAGATATATTTTGTCAGGTATTTTATCCTCTTATTTTCACTTTTTTACCCTATGAAGCAGCTTTCACCCATCCCTTCCAATATTTACCTTTCCTTCTGTCCCTCTCTCCCATCTTACCTCCTCACTCTGCAGCTCCTGAACCAGACTCTCAGCGTGGGCCAGTTTTGCTTTCAATTCAGCAATTTCCTGCTCCATTGGCAGAACAATGGCCCGGAGTCGCTGAGTATCCTCTTGTGCCTGGAGAGAGAAAGACAGACAAAGGTTTTATTTTTTTTCCTGCCCACTGGAAAATCAGTTTAGCCCCCAAAGAGATTCAGGTGGAGTGCATAGCTTACTTTTTCCATTTGTTTCTCCAATGAGTCCAGAGGGTTGGTCCTTGGCAGCCTGCTCCAAACGTTTTCCCGGTTGTCACGCTGGAAAGCTGACAGACGGGCCTCATAGCTGGAAATGGTATCTTAGGAAGGAAACAAACTTTGGAGCTGCCATCTCCAAGGCAAGATCCAACCAGGTCTAGAAGGAAAGGCTTCAGGCACTCAGGCAAAACAACCCCAGCTCCTTCCCCACCCACCACGATCTGCACTCCCCTCTTTCACCTTTCAAGATAGTCTGCAAGGAAGCCACCTCTTCCTGGCACCGGCGCTGGACAGCCTCCACCGCCTCCTGCTTGGTGCCTTCACTCACTGCAGCCACAGCGCGGACTGTCTCCACTTCGGCCAACGCGGCTGCCAACTGGGCTTGCAGGCTTCGGATGGTCTCTTCAGGATCGGGGTCCCCAGGGAGATTCGGGGCGCGAGGCACGGCCACATCCTGCACCCTCTGAGGCTCTTGAAAGGAAAAATAAACCGGTGAAGAACGGAGATAGACTGGAACCCAGAACCGCCCGTCCCATCCCTCTCTCTCTCTCTCTCTCACACACACACACACACGCACACACGCACCAGTCTTTCACATCGCTCAGCCAATTAATTTTAAACCCTGGACCCGATTTAAACATCCCAGCCTCGACCTTTGACCTTGTTCAGTGTGAGTGACGCCAATGGAATCTCCTCTCCAGCAAGTCCCGTAGCCGCGGGGGGCGTGGCTTCCCGCTTGGTCGCCAACCCACTGTGGGGAGGGGAGGGGGCGTCCGCGCGTACCTTCCATTCCGCCAAGACTTTTCGAACGACTGCTCCGGCGGTGGCGGTGCGGCAGCTGCTGCTTCCCCGGAGACCGAGCGAGGCCGGAATTCCCCGAGAGGAACCGGAAATAGCCGAAGGAATTCGGAAATGGTCGAGAAAAAAACAAACAAACATGAATGTACCGAAAATGGCCGAACGGCCGACACACCGCGGTTCCTCTGTTTCAGGTCGGTTCTTCCCGAGACTTCTCGATCGTTTCCGAAGAGAACCGAAGGGAAGTGGCGTATGTAAGTGAGGAGGAATGGCGTTTGTCGAAGCGGCGTTTTTGCATATCCTGGAATTGTTTTTGAAGTTGGGCCTGAGGATTCAAACGAATAGTTTAATGGAGAATTCAGTCGTTGGATTGGAAACCTGTTTTTTCACCAAAAAAAATGCCACGTTCCGGGGCTGAAAACTTCATTTATCCACTATTTTTGAACTTTAAAAATACAAGATTGGACATTGATTGCAGTAAACATTCCTATTGCCAATGGAAGTCCATGCATCTTAAAGTTGCTGAAGTTAAGAAACACTGCTGCAATTTTTGGTAAAATTCTCACTTTGGATACAGTCGTGCAAGTATAACTAGACTGGAGTTAATTTCAAAGGCAGTCAGTTCATCTGAATTGAATGCATGTTGTTTAATTTCTTACCTCTCGATTGTGGGGCAGCCGCAGATGCCCTTTTTTACCTTCTTATTTATTGCTGTCTCCAGGGAAAAATCTGCAGATAGTTATAGCTGCAAAAGCTCTGTTAGACGTGGCAAAATTAAATAAAAATCTGTTGTTTATCCCCAAATCCCTTTTGGGATAAACAACAATATTCAAAGTGAAGAAAGGAATAAGAAATAGTATGCCTGAGAAACTAGAGGCATGAAACAGGGAAAAGTTAGAAATATAACCAAATCTAGTTTACACCAACACCATTCAGCATTCCTTTCTATCCTAAAGCAAAGCAAGTCCTTGTTTCTTACATTTTATTGCTGTCTTTCTGAAGAACATATTAACTCCATCAGCTTTTTCAGTTTTGTCCCTGTTGTTCCTTAATATATGAACTCTTCATTCTTAGTATGTTCTTTTTTGTTTTTCCACCCAAATTTAAGAATCCCATTTGCATTAACTTTGCATTAACTCTATTTTTTACCATTTCTACCTAAATTGCTATCTTTCATTGCATTTTCTCTGCCAAAGATAAACTAGTAATATTTGTGAGGAGCCAACTCTATTTGGCTCCTCACAAATACCAAATCCAATGAATTATTTCCCAGTTTTGGGAGGAAAGATTTAAGGTGCCAAAATCACCCCATAATCTTAAAACATAATTGAAGGAAACAATGTGGCCTGCAAGTCAAACAAAGTTGACCACCTACACCATATTAAATAAGTCATGATTGGATGGATTTATGAAACAGGCTGACCCATGATGTCATAGCTAATAAACTATGAGCTAAGTTTGACATGTTAATTCATAAACAAGCTTGTTAAGTTATATTTGGCTTATATGAACTAATCTTGAGGCTTTTTTCCAAAGCAAAAAAAGTTACATAGTAAAAATAGATTGTCATCTGACTAGTTATTAAAACAAAGTTTAGATCATGTCTGCTTCTCAGTTTCTAGTTTGCTGCCTTTCATTCAAGGTAATAATTAGTGAAACAAGGTGATATTATCAAGCAGCAGGCCTACCCATGAATGAATGCTAAACACTACAAATAATAAAAAACACAACTATTATTCATGCTACGGATAATAAAAAGAAATCTCTAAACTGAATGGAGACAGCAGACTAAAATATATTTTTTGTTTTGGATACTGGGCAATCTAGCACTAGTCTTGATTGTATAGACACACCAAAAAAGATCTGGAAACCATCTATACTTGTCTGGAACCGTAGTTTCCATCTGACGTCAAGGTAAACAGGCTTTCCCAAACTTTACAACTTTGAGATGCATGGACTTCAATTCCCAGAATTCCCCAGTCAGCAGGCTGGCTTGGGAATTCTGGGAATTGAAGCCCACGCATCTCAAAGTTGCCAAGTTTGGGAAAGCCTGAGATGGAGGCAGAATGATGAAGCACCCCTCTGTATTGGTGTTACAAAAGGTCAAGATTCCAACTGTACAGTAAAAGTCCCATTATAGTGTAGAAAGTTAGCTCCCACCTCCTCCTAGAAGAATGAAATATTTTGAGGAATATTTTTAAAAGGCAGGATAAAATATTTTCCCTAAAAGAAAAAAAGTCTTAAGGGAGAGAAAAACTTAGATCCCAGCTCCCTGCCCCCACCAGATATTTTGTTCCCATTAAAAAAGACTGGGCCAGCCTATATTCAAAACAAAAGACCTTCAGCTCCAGGGTCTTCACCTCTATGTTTCCAGTGTCTTTCTCCCAGCTTGGAACTGAACCAGATAATATTTCTTCCAACAATTGCATGTAAAAAGGGACAAGCTATAATTGTACAGTTGTGGCCGCCATTTTGACTTCTTTCATATCCCCACACTGGTGATCCATAGTAAGGGATTTATATTCTGTATATTTTCATTATCCAGCATGCAATGATTGAAAATCTGCCACTAAGACATTTTCACCTTTTTGGCAGGCACTCGTAACTGCACACACTCGTAACTTTAGGAAATAATTATTTTAAAGTTTTTGACAAGATTGCCATCCTTTTACATGGAAAGATAAACCAAAATTGACACAGGAGTTGAAGAAAAGAAGCCTTTCCTGCTGTGTGTGTCTCAATGAAACACAGAATCTGTGATATACTACTGTTGAACATGGAAGTTTTATTTTCATCATCCTGATTATTAACCCTTGTCATTCTCTTCTGGATTTGACTAATCTTTTCTGAAAGCTATCAGAGAGTGCATCAGTATATTTGCAGCCCTGCTAACTCTCACGGTTCTGCCGTGAGTCTCACGATTTTTTGTCATATCTCATAGTCTCACAACAAGGCTCCTCAATCTCACGCTGAATTTAAAACGCTTTTTTTTTTTTTTTGGATCTCACAAGGGTGGCCTCAAAAATGTTTGAAGATCTAAGGCTGCATCCCCATCACTTTGGAAGGTAAGCAAGTGGGGCCTGCCAATCAGCGTGAGAATAGCCGAAGGGGCCATTATATGGTGGTGAGGAGGGCCCAGAATCCCCTGGTTCAGCCAGCGGTTATTTCAGTCCGGTGGGTTCAGTGACCGCTTGGAAGGAAAATCCCCACCTTCTCCCTCTCGGTGGCCGTGCCTCGATTTGCGCCGGAGCAGCGACTTAGCGAGGTGGCTTCCTGCAATGAGAGTCTAGGCTCTCGCACTCCCTGTCAGCTGGCCCTTAGCGGCCCTCGCCTCAAGTAAAACGTGCTCGAAGTTGGGCGCCATTTTTCTCCCTGGATGGATGATGAGCCGCAACTTTTGCCCCGCTGCCTTTTCCTTCTGGGCTGCACTTCTGCTGTTCAGGGAAGTCGTGCCCAAAGCCCTGTCCTACCAGAATCTTTCTGATGGTGAGCCTTGGTCTTGGCCCATCTTCGCAGGGCGTTGAGCTCGGCGGTTGATCGCCACCATGTTGCTCAGCACGGGATAGCCTGACAGATCGAAGTTAATTGGGGGAGGGGTGTTTCTGTGCTGGGATCTACTTGAAAATAGTTATACTTTACTTGTTCCCAGCTCTTGGGGAAATGTCGGTAATTACACCATCATAACTGGAGTGGGAAGCTCAGAAATAAAACAAAGATTCAGGACTTTGGGACAGAAGAAAGAACGCTGAGGCCAAGGTTGTTTGTAGTTTACATACTAAATTATGTCTGATGCGTTATCAGTTCTAAAATTGGTCATAACTGAATGTAATTTGGGATTATTGTTTCGATTTTGTGCCTCATTTACCCATGTATTGAAACATGGGTAAAAGATCTTATATCTGATGGAATTAAGTTCGAATATTTATGTGGTATGTAGTTTTGTTTTCAGCTACATTTCACCATTCCCCCTGTTAATTCTGATGTATTTTTTGTGTGCAACACACTCAACCATAAATTAACTACAGAGGCTGACTAGATACAAGTAGGCCAAGATAAAATTGGCTAGTAAATATATATGGTTTAGACTAGAGTCATACAATCTAAATGGGAGTGATTCAGTTTCTCAAATCTTTCACTCTTGCTTCATTTCTTATAGAAAGTGGTTTTACTGCTTTAAATATATTGTTGCTACATGAATGCTGTTTCTTTCATGGCTTAACTTATTTTTCTTTGATTTCTAGTCTGTGGAAAAAGGCCTCTTATGAAAAATACAGCAACAGGAACTCGAATTGTAGGTGGACATGATGCTATGCTAGGAGCATGGCCTTGGCAAGTTAGTCTTCAAGTTTATGCAATTGGTCTAGGATATGTCCATATATGTGCTGGATCTTTAATTAATAAAATCATAGTGTTGACAGCAGCACAGTGCATTAAAATATCAGAGTATGTATCTTTCCATTCTAATACTTTTTCTTCAATCTGGGTGTGATAAATCTTTTGACCAAAGAAGTATGGACCAGATATTTTATAATTATGTATGAAAAAATTCATACATAAGACAGCCCTGCCAACTCTCACGGTTCTGCTATGAGTCTCACGATTTTTTATCATTCCTCACGATCTCACAACAAGGCTCCTCAATCTCACGCCAAATTTAAAACGCTTTTTTTTTTTTCAAATTTGAGGGTCGATTTATACGCGCATAAATCTGATTCTCACACAAACGACATGACACCAATTCTCAGATCACGCAATATCGATATTACCATATAGTCATATATACATACAGCGCATTTCTTTTTACTCTGGGCGCCTCCATTTTGCTTTTTCTACCACCGGATATAACACGCTCTGATTGGTTAGTTATTGGTTAGTTATTCACGTGACCGTGAATCTCACTATTATTTATAGAATCTCCAGATTTTTTTTCATGGGTCTCCAGATTTTCCTTTATCAGGGGTTGGCAGGTCTGCATTTGTAACAGTGATTTTGAAATAGTATATATTGAATCATCTGTTTCCATCTTTCTAAAATAGTATTCGATTTACAATAGTTCATTTAGTGAAGATTGCAGAGTCATGTGATCACCTTTTGCCACCTTCTGACAAGCAAAGTCAATGGAGATGCCAGATCATTTAACAACCATGTTACTAACTTAACAACTGGGCGATTCGCTTAACTGTGGCAAGAAAGGTTGTAAAATGGGGCAAAATTCACTTAACAACTGTCTTATTTAGCAACAGAAATTTTGGGTTCAACTGTGGTTGTAAGAGGATTACCTGTATGGTATCAGCCCATTTCACTGAATAATTTTGAATTCTTATATTACGAAGAGAAAATCCTACATACATTTTCTCTGTATAATTGTAAACATGGTACGTTTTTTAGATATAGTCATCTGATATATGGAAACAACTTCCCTTAGATCCCAGAGAGATTACTTCTGAATAAAATTTCCTGCAGGATTATCTGTTTGCATGGTTTTTTGCTTGTCATGCTTCAAGATTTGAATTAAACTGATGTTGTGAATCAGACTGGGCAATAGGTGTTTTCTGAGATTACGCTAAACTGAAGCTTCCATCATCTCTTAGTCATGCTATCTAAGGCTTCTGGAATTTATGGAGGGCTATGTGCTACGTATTCCTGCTGAGCCCTCACAGCTCACAGAGCATTGATGAGACTGCAGAGATGGTTACAAGATCCCGTTTTAAAGCCAAGAAATAAAGGTTAGGATGAAAGGCTAGGCTGGCTCTGCTCTAATTCTGTGGGGTATAAGAAGAAGAGATGGAAAAGCACAGTCAAACCATCAAGATTGTAGCCTGCATCAATACATAATAGTTTCCATCAAATTTATGTAGTTTGTTTCCTGGTCTATACTATCTCAAAGATCTCACATAAGTCATCAAACCCTGCCAGCGTTTTCCTTCTCTCTCTCTTTTATGCCCCAAGAAATTAAGGTAGGGTTTGTTTTCTTCTTAAATGCCTTGATTCCTTGGTTTAATAATGTTATTAAACATGTTATTGTAATCATCTGGGTAGTGAAATTTTTGCCTTGCATCTTAGAAAAACCACCTGGATTTCACCAAGCCCATGGACTACACTGATCTAAATTCACACTGGCCATGATAGATGTGTAGATGCCCTCTATAAGTGGGGTAAAAATACCATCACCAAATTGTGTGACTGAAAAACAAATCCAACATATAAGTGACACAAAGCCAAAATAGTGCCTATATGGGAGACTTTGTTGAAACATCTGGCTATCACAAATGAAGGGGAAAAAATATCTGTAAACCAGACGTACATTTGTAATTTCATATTTTGTGTTTTTAATTTCTTGTGCTTTTATTGAAATGTGACGTGAATGTGCCATGTGATAAATAATATATACTGAGTATCTCCAATATCATCTCTGCAGCTTTTACAGGATGGGAATATATTGTTGCTATATTTTTAAAAAAGTAGATACAAGACTGAAAAGCAAATAGTTTATTGGCATCAAAGGGTCTTCAGCATCATATTGGAATTTAGATTAAATCCAGAAGTTTGGCTCCTTGAAACTGAACCAAAAATACAACTCTGTAAGCTTGTCCTGCATTTCTTTGCACCACTCTCTTCCTCCTGCAAACTATGTTAACCATGGGAACTCTGTCCACATTTCCCAACCTTGGCAGCTAGCTGGTCCAACTTGGATTTTACTTGATCCAGGCCTTGCACCAATTGCTCCAGTTTCTGCAGCACACGAGGGTCCAAGCAAGAGGTGCAAGAAATTGGGGGTGCTAATGTAGGCTGTGGAACCACAGTACCTAGAAGACACAAAGCAGACTTTCTCACAGTGATCTGCCACTCCAACCTCTCTATCATGCAAAATTAATTGCAATAATTATTTCCTCACCACTACCCTTTATATATAGAGCCCCCTACATTGTCATATACACAGAGGTAAATGTAAGTTAAGGGTTCAGCCACATGGATTCCATTTGCAAAAAGGGATTATGATTGTTAGGATTTTAACCAATAAGGTGAAGCAGATAATGACTGATAACTATTTCTTTCCCTGAGAAATGTATAATCTATGACTGAATTATTGTCCATCGCATTACTCCAATAAAGGGGCAAGAATTTTATTAAGGAGAAAAATTGGTTGCTGGGTTATCTTTTTTTATATTTATAACAATTTTATGGTTGCTGGTTTATCTCGAGATGCTTAATAAAATAATCTTCCTTCACTTGGCAGTAATTTACTTCTCACGATCAGAACTAAAAGGTATAATAAAACTTCCTTCAGGTTAAGCCCAAATCCTGGTGACATCCTGGACATGTCCCTGTAGTTTGGAAGTAATAATGTCATAGCCTTCTCCCAAGATATATTTTCAAATACTCTACTCAACCTAACATAGAGCCCTGGTATTATGCAGTGAACTTCTATCCAAGAACCAAACGGGTTTTGTTTTGCAAAGCTTTTCAGTATCAGCCTAGCTGCTGACATCAGCATTCCTTCAAATTCATGGCACTACCCCATTCAAGCCAGACAGGAAGGCATTTTTTCCTTCCCTTGAAATACAGCAGGACTTCAGTTACCCCGCAGAAATATTGCTATGTTTTCCCTCCATTTATTCATCTAATACCATTTTGAAGCCATTTGTGCTGGCTTAAAAATGGAGGCCATCACCACATCACCTAGAATTTCCTCAAATTCATTCTTGTGCAAATAAAATCATTATAAATCCAATCAGTCACCTGATCCTTACTCCTAAAGTGCAGACAGAAATTACAATGAAACAATTTCCGCAATCTTTATTCATGAATGCCAATGCTTTAGTAGCTAGAATGGCACAATTCATACATAATAAGATGTCAGCTGAGAGAACTCCGTGGCTTATAGGACAACCAAAAATGGTCCTTGTTAAATATACAGTATATATATATGCACTGCAGAAAGGCTTTATGAGGAGAAAGTGAATGGAATTTTCAGGTGAAAATTGTGTTAAGTGGCTGAATTACTAATTAGGAACAGTCTTCACTGCAACATCACAATACAAGTAGTGCTCAACTTACAACAGTTCATTTCGTAACCATTCAAAGTTATAATGACTTATGACTGTTTTTTATACTTATGACCATTGCAGCATCCCCATAGTCATGTGATCAAGATTCAGACACTTGGCAACCGATTATTTATGTGGTTGCAGTGTCCTGGGATCATGTGACCCCCTTTTGTGACCTTCTGACAAGCAAAGTTAGTGGGGAAACCAGATTCATTTAACAACCATGTTACTAATTCAACTACTGCAATGATTCATTTAACACCAGTGGCCAGAAAGGTTACAAATTGGGGAAAAGTTCACTTAACAAATGTCTCACTTAGCAACAGAAATTTTGGGCTCAGTTGTGATTGTAAGTCAAGGACTACCTCTAATGCATGCATAGATTTGCAAGGTACCCTTAGCCCTTTTGAGTATATGAATGTGTATTCCTCCTCTCTATTCCCCAAGATCCCAAATCCTGTTACCATGACTGGCACAAATCTTCTCTTTCAGTTGGATATCCATAAGATCTGAGAACTGTCTCAGGGTGAAGGTATGTTCTGTGGCAGGACGAGAAGCCATTGCATGAAGCTCCCGCTGGAACAGTCTGCTTGTAACCACTGGACCAACCTTCCAGGAAAAAGAAAGTTGGTGAAAGACCATTGAGTACTGATTGCCCAAGGAAGTTTTAGAAATGAAGAACAAAAGGAATGAAATAGGCTTCACTCCTACTTGGCTCTCTGCCCTGTTTGATGGAGGACAGTGAGCTTCAAGGACTATATATGACCCAGAATTCATCTGCTCCAAATTCCCAGTGCTCTACAATTATTGATACAGGAAACATGCCTTCAGTTAATATATTTTCTTTAATTGTAAAAGACCTGAATGCATGTGGTTGGTTAGTGGAACAGTTTATCTTTAGAAGTTGTGGGTGCTCCATCACTGGAGGCTTTTAATGAGAGACTGGACAGCCATTTGTCTGAAATGATATAGAGCAGGGGCTGGACTTCAAGACCTCCAAGGTCCTTTCCAATTCCATTATTCTGCTATTGTTGGCTCCCACCATTTCTGGAAGTGAAAGTCTACCTATCTTAAAGTTGTCAAGTTTGAGATACCCTGCCACAATGCAGCCACAGTCTGAAATTTCTTTTTTAATCCAGGAAATCTGGAAAGGAAGGTAAAGATTGCAGGGAAGAATGTTATGGCATCCTCAAAAGGCAAAAACAGAATAAGGGGCAAGGATTTACCAAGGAGGACAACCCAAAACCCTCTGCTTGATAAACTAGCCTAGAGCCATTTCAGTCAAGTTGCAGGAAGCAGGTATATTACCTGGCACAAAGGAACATCAAAATAGCTCTGACAGAACTTGTAAAAGGAGTGTTCAGTTTGCAAATGTTGATAATTATATATCAACTCCTCCTCGTTAGGTTTTAAGCAGGTTAATTATTAACTGTTACCAGTAGGCTGGACTGATTTTTGAAAAACACGGTTTCCAAACACCCTTGAAACTGAAGACCAAGCAGTTTGCTGACTTACCGACAACAGGGAAAAATTCCTCTTGGTTGCTACATGATGAGCACCCTGGCCCCACTGAAATTTTGGCAAACAACTGCAATTAGAAAACCTGTATGTTTAAGGCTATCTTTGGAAATAAAGGTAGCCTTCGTTAAGCAATCCCAATTGGGACTGGCAATTCAGTTGTTAAGTGAAATAGTTACTAAGTGAAATTGCAATTGTGCAATTGTCACTTCAGCTTCCCTTTGCTTAACCTACCTGCAAAGATCTTACAGGAGAGGATTGATTACAAAGTTATTTTCACTGTTGTAACTGGAAACAGTCATTAAATGAGGCAATCACTGAACAAGGATTATTTGTTTTAAAGGCAGCTATTTCTGGGTATATTTGGAAGTCTGAGAGTGTGATATAGGCATACTCACAAAATGGTTGTTGAGAGCGGAAATTTCCTTATTGCTAATTGATGAAACAGCTGCTCTAATTTGTTACAAAATGTCCATCCTTATAGCAGAAGACAAATTGGTGACAAAGCTTTGTGCTATCCCTTCCAGCTCTTCACTAGGATATTCTTTACCAACCACATCTTACTTTTATTTTTTTATTCTATTTTTTTCTGGACCAATACACACACTTTTACAGAGAGCACTGGGTTGGAGCCAGTGACTATTTTTATTTTGGTAGCAATGATGATAATGGGTGATAATAATAGTTATTAATCTGTGCACTTACAAAGGTGTGGTACAATTCCAAAGAACCTAGTAATTACAAAACTCCATCCAATAAAAGTAACTCATGAAATAAAAGTCAAAGCAGTAAGTACACGTAGAAGCGTGGGAAATCAGGAGACAGGAGACCAGCGTAACTTCAGCTCTTTATTCAAGGTATAGATTTGTGTAGCCTTTTGCGAGCCGCAGCAGCTCTTCTTATAGAGCTAGCCGGCGGCTCTCACCCAATGACAGCTTTCTGAATCTCCTGCAATTGGTTCGCCCAATCACAGGAGATTCCTTACTAACCAATCATCATCGTGCGTCTCGGCCAATCACAGTGCAGTTCGTTTCAGCCAATCAGGTTAGGGTATTACAAGAATGTTAATATGTAACACCCCTCCCCTCTTGGTATGGTCCATCCTACGTGATGTAGTCGCGTAGGTAGGCAGGGCTTTTTACTTGCCTACTTGACCTGTGCAGTTCAGTTGCTGTGTGGTCTTTAGCCAGTTCGGAAGGGATCTTCGTTGCTCCCGCTCTTCTCCATGGAACCTCCTGGAAGGGTGAGTCAGGCCTTTCACCGCAACTCCCACCCCGTCTGCTGGGTTCGGTGGAGTTGTCGGCTTCTTTGTTCACGGCTGGTCTTCCTGGGCTGGTTAAGCTGGCTTGACTGTTCCTTCCAGGCGAGGTTTTGAGTGGGTCGTCTTCCTCTGGTACCCTTCAGCTGCCTTCATTCTCCGGTGAGTATTGTTGGTTTCTTCTTTTATTTAGCGGTGTTTGTATTTCTGGTTTGGTTTGCGTTGGTTGGGCCCATTCAGTTTGTCCTTGTCTTGTAGTTGTATTTTCTCTTTCTTTTTGATGATTGTTTGGGGTTTCTCGCCCCCCTCTAGTTCTTTTATTAGAGTCTGTTTGTGAGTTTTGTGGGTTTTCGGTGCTGTTTAAAATTATTCTTGACTGTATTTGGTCGACATGCCATTTCCAGTTTCTTCCG
Source organism: Laticauda colubrina (assembly GCA_015471245.1). Classification (NCBI taxonomy): domain Eukaryota; kingdom Metazoa; phylum Chordata; class Lepidosauria; order Squamata; family Elapidae; genus Laticauda; species Laticauda colubrina. The sequence continues at coordinate 3,502,056 of BLBF01000050.1, forward strand.
TCCTCTGTTTCCAGCCGGTACGACCGGGGGCCTGTCACTTGGGTTATTGTAGCGGGTACCCACAGCGGGTCCCCTGAAAATTTTTTAGTGTAAATCGTGTCTCCCGGATTAAATGCCCGGTACCGGCTGGAGGAGTCTGGTGGTTTTTCTGGATTGTATGTTGGGTGAAGTCTGTCTAGATGGGATTGGAGTTTTCTTCCCACCAAGAGTTCTGCCGGGCTTTTATTGGTTTTAGCACTTGGTGTTATGTGCTGCATTGTTAATAGTTTATTTATTTTGTTGTGTATGTTACCAGTGTCCATCTTTTCTAAAGCGTCTTTGGTGTATCTGACCATTCATTCCGCCCACCCGTTCGCTGCCGGATGAATGGGCGCTGTCAATGCGTGTCAGATTCCCCGTTCTGCAAGGAATTGCTCAAATGCCAATGCTGTAAATTGTGGCCCGTTGTCAGATACTATCAAGTCAGGTAAGCCGTGGGTGGCGAAAAGTCTGTTTAGTTGTTTTGTAACCGCCTCCGTCATGGTAGATCGCATTAGGCTTACCTCCAACCAGTTGGAGTAAACGTCTACTGCGATCAAGAAAGTGTGTCCTTTCGTGGGTCCTGCAAAGTCTATATGGACCCTCGACCATGGGCCCCTTGGTATTTCCCACTGGAGGGTTGGTGCTTCGGGTGGGTTTGGTCTGGATTGCTGACATTTGTCACATGTTGCCACCCAGGTTTCAATGGTTCTGTCTATCCCTGGCCACCATACGTAGCTTCTGGCTAGGATTTCATTTTCACAATGCCCGGGTGTCCCTCGTGCAACATGTGTAATTTTTTTTTTGTAAGCTGTCTGGAACTACCACTCTATTGCCCCATAGTATATATCCCTTTTGGGAGGATAATTCAGTTTGCCGGTTTCGGAAGGGTTTAAACTGGTCACTGCTTTCTGTTTCCGGCCACCCTTTTACCACCCAGTTCAAAACTCACGCCAGTTTGCCGTCTTTGATCATCTCTCTCGCAATGTCTGATGCGGTTGTTGGTAGGTTGGGCAATGTCTCTATTTGCAGGGTGGATGTGGTGGGTGCAGGGTCATCTTCGTAATCTGTTAAGGGGCAATGGCTTAGTGCGTCGGCATGCGAGATGCATTTCCCTGGGCGATGTATTAGTTGGTAGGTATAGGTGGGAAGGAACTCAGACCACCTTGTCATCCGGGGAGACAGTATGTTGGGGGTGGCCTTGTTCCCCGCCAGGATCCCCAGTAGTGGTTTATGGTCGGTGATGAGGGTGAAGTCCCTACCGTATAAGTACCCGTGAAACCGCTTCACGCTGGTAACTGCTGCAAGTGCCTCCTTGTCGAGCTGGCTATAATTTCTTTCTGCCCTTGATAGTATTTTCGAGAAGTAAGCAATCGGTGCTTCTTTCCCATCTGGCAGGGTATGGGTTAGAATAGCTCCAATGCCGAATGGAGAGGCGTCGCAGGTTACCGTTAGTGGTAGGGTCTCGCTGTACTGGATGAGGACTGATTGTGATGTGAGGAGGTCTTTTATGTTCCGGAAGGTGGCCTCTTCCCGCTTGCCCCAGGACCAAACGGACGTCTTGTCAAGCAACTTATGCAGAGGTTCCACTGTTGTTGCCTTCTGTGGCAAAAAGACATTGTAGAAATTGATTAGTCCCAGAAAGGCTTGTAATTCTGCCTTATTTTGAGGTCTCGGGGCTTCTTTTATTGCTTTTATCTTTTTATGGGTAGGGTGGATTCCGTCTTTGTCCACCAGATATCCCAGGAACTCAACCTTTTCAGTGCATAACTGGCACTTTTCTTTTTTAACTTTTAAGTCCTGCATTTTTAAATTTTTGTAGGACTTCTCTGAGTCAGCTTCTCAATTGTCTTTTGTCTTTGGCCGCAACCAACACGTCATCAAAATATGGCACGACTCCCTTAATTCCTTGGAGTAACTGTTCCATTAAACTCTGGAACACCCCTGGTGCCACACTGACTCCGAATTGGAGCCTTTTGCACCGGAAAGCCCCCCTGTGGGTCACAATAGTTTGCGCTTTTGCAGTCTCAGCATCAACGGGCAGCTGTTGATATGCTTGCACCAAGTCGAGCTTCGCAAAGACTTTTCCTCCCCCGAGTGAGTGTAGGAGGTGCTGTACCACCGGGACTGGGTGTGCACTTTGTTGCAGTGCATTGTTAAGTGTCGCTTTATAGTCCCCACAAATTCTCACGGACCCATCTGGTTTGATTGGGGTGACTATTAGGGTCTCCCAGCATGCATGATCTATTGGTTCCAGGACCCCTTGTGCGATGAACCTTTCTAATTTTTCGTCTATTTTTGGTTTGAGTGCGAATGGAACTCGTCTTGGTTTGAGACGGATTGGGGCAATATTTGGGTTCAAGCTAAATGATATTGGGGGTCCCCGGTACTTGCCTAATTGTCCGTCGAAAACTTATTGGAATTCCTTCATCAGCTCCTCTTCCCAGTCTGTTTCCTCGACATGTTTGATGCCCATCACCTTGATCCCTAATGGCACGAACCATTCCAGACCCAGCAGGCTTGGGCGGTCTTTGTCGACAATAGTGAGTGAAAGTACTTTTCCATGTCTTTTGAAGGTTACATGGAAGTGTCCAATTCCTATTACGGGGATTCTGTTCCCCTGATAGTCTTTAATGGTGAGTTTCTGGTTCTCCAGCTTTTGTTTCTGTAAGCTGGGCACTAACCTCTTAATCGTGTCCCAGGACACCATGGAGAGGTATGATCCAGAGTCCACCTCCATGGCCTGCCTTCGATGCTGACCTGCACATATACTTTTCTTGCGTCTGAGTTGTCTGAATGGCCGATTGTGACCATTTGATGGGTTTCTTCCCGTCGTTTGGTTTCGCTGAGCCGCTTGCTTCGGTTTTCGCGGTTCCATCGGTTCTCTGTGAATCTGTCTCGGTTTCTGGGAGGCGTGTTTGTCATGTCGTCTTGGGCTGGAGTTCCATTTGTTGTGGCAGACCTTGGCGATATGCCCCCATTTTTCACAGTACCGGCAAATGGCGTCTAAAAACTGGCACTCAGAATGGGGGTGGTTGCCACCGCAACCGGCGCACTGGAAGCCCGACTTACGACTTCTCCGCCGGTTACAATCTGCTTGCAATCTGTGGATCTCCTCTTCCTCATCGTCAGTGTTGGGTGATAGATCGACGTCCTCGTGATGCGCTGTTGTTGCTCTGTGACCAGTTCGTTTTTCGGGAGATGTGTTGGTCTCCGATGTTGTTGGCCGGTCCCTTGCGTTCATTTGTCGCATCTTGGCCACTGATTTCTTGGTGCCTTCGGCTGTGGTGGCTTCAGCAATGGCTTCGGTAACTGTAATGTCTGCCCGAGCTATTAGCCTGCTCTGGAGCACGGGGTCTCTGAGCCCGAGGACCACGCAGTCCCTCAAAGCCTCGTCCATGTCTGAAAAGCCACACGCACCTCCGATGTTCCTCAGTGCTGCCACGAAATCCCCAATGCTCTCTCTGTCCTTTTGATCCCGATGGTAGAATTCATGTCGCTGTATCAGGTTTGGCACGGCTGGGGCATAGTGGTTCCGAAATAATCGATTGAGATCTGGACAAGTCATCTCCTTCACATCCTCTGGCTTGGCCAACACTTTGGCCATCTTGAATATGGCTGGCCCGCAATGGGTCAGGAACACAGCTCTCTTTCGGTGGTTGTTTGCATCCTTGAGATTGTTGCTCTCAAGGAACATGAGGAATCTATCGATGTAAGATTCCCAGTCCTCGGTTGCCTGATCGAATGGTGCAGATGCGAGTTGCTGCCGGCCATCTCGTCGGTTGTTCAGCTCGGTTGCCATGTGTCCGACTGATCTCTTTGTCTCAGAATCCCACCTTCGTCGCCAGTGTAGAAGCGCAGGAAATCAGGAGATATGAGACCAGCGTAACTTCAGCTCTTTATTCAAGGTATAGATCTGTGTAGCCTTTTGCGAGCCATGGCAGCTCTTCTTATAGAGCTTGCCGGCGGCTCTCACCCAATGACAGCTTTCTGAATCTCCTGCGATCGATTCGTCCAATCACAGGAGATTCCTTACTAACCTATCACCGTCGTGCATCTCGGCCAATCACAGTGCAGTTCGTTTCAGCCAATCAGGTTAGGGTATTACAAGAATGTTAATATGTAACAGTACATATTCACACTCACACATACCAAACACAACAACCACACACTGAGTTCCAACAACATCCCAAAATACCTCCATTAACTCCAACAAAATAAATATGTAGAAATAGTTAAAGATAGGAAGGTGGGATAATCCGGCCTCATTACAAATAAATATAAGTGTCTATGTATATGAATGCTACACAGATTGATTGATTTTATAGACCGTCCATTTCCTATACAATGGTACCTCAATAATCATTGGTTGCTGGAGACATAATGAGTAACCAAAAATGATGAAAACCAAATAATTTTCCCCACAAGAAATGTAGTGAGTCAAAGGCAGCAGATAATGACAAGTTCTGACTTGTGCATTGAATACCAAACAAACAGTGAGTACTGGACAAAATGTTCACATCATAATGCAATGGGTAGCAAATCAGATGAGTTTCAACTCAGTTGGGTACCAAGGCACCACTCTACATGTCTCTGGGCAGCTAACAATTAAAGCAAAGTAAAACCAATAAAAGCAGCTAGAATGAAAAAACAACAAAGCTTGAGGCTGTAAGCTGGTGGCTCTGGTGGCCTTTTCCATGATCCTGGTTGAGTTCTATTATCTATGCCAGTGTTTCTCAACCTCGGTAACTTGGAAATGAGTGGGAGATTCTGGGGAAAATGCCATGTTCAAGTTGCTGAGGTTCAGAAACATGCTGTATGACTGTAACTTTGTCACTTGTATCCTTACAATTTATATTGACTACTATGATTTGATTGCTTATTGTACCCTATGACTTTACTAAGTGTTGTATGTTATGATTCTTGATTCTTAATGAATGTATCTTTTCTTTATGCATACTGAGAGTATTTGCACCAAGACAAATTCCTTGTGCATCCAACCACACTTGGCCAATAAAGAATTCTATTCTATTCTATTGAGAAATACTGATCTAAGCTCCCTGAGGGTGGGGTAGCAAAATGTGGAAACAAAGGACAAGACAGGCAAATAAGTTGGATCTCACCCCAACAGCGAAGCGTGTGATTCCAGCCCTGTCAGCCTCCTGGACAACCTCTGCATAGTCCAAGGGATCCCCCGTTTTCTCTCCATCGGTCACAATCACCAGGAACTTCTTGGCATTGTTACGAGCACCTTTCCGTGGGGTGAACTGTTCCCTAATAAATAGCAGAAAGAGAGAGAGAAAAAGAGAGACTGAACTGCCATTGCCACTTCCTTTTCCAGACCCGTATCCTGGTCAGGCAGAAGACATTCCAAGGGTTGAAGATTCTTCCATGGCAATGGCTCCATGATAGGGAGTGTGAACCCCCAGACCCAACCAAGCAGAAAGGAGCCCAGGCCAGGGTTGAGGAAGCAAAAAGGCTGCCCAGAGACTTACACAGCTTTCTTGATGGCAGTGGCTGTGTAGGAAGAGCCATGCAGCTGACGGACTTCTTGTAGGAGGTTGTCTAGATTTTGGTCATTTTGGAAAGTTCTGAAGTCAAAATGCTGCTGAATTTTGTTGGAGAACTGCAGGAGGGAGAACTGAGCAGGGAAGGAAAAGGATGAATGTGGAAGCAGCCACCTGGGATTTCTGAAAAATTCATATTCATGTACTAATTAGCTATGTTCCCACAAAAGGCAAGGTCAGACTTTCCCAAGCTGATGCTTTTTGAAGGGTCTGTTGGATCATCCCTCAACTCTTACAAATCCAGTTCAAACTATACCTATATTTATTTCTGGCAATATATCTTAAGGCCTGTTAAACCTTCAGGCATTCTTAGTTTGTTTGTGAATTTAGAACTCACAAGAACTGTTAGCCAATCACACTTGCTATTTCCGGCTGATAAAAAAAATCAAATCTAAAAGAAACAAGAATAAAGAATCAGAAAATCATTACTCACTCACCAGCCAGCACTTGAAGGTGTGAGCCCACCTGTTCAGTTACAGGGTTAAACCAGTGTTTCTCAACCTGACCAACTTTAAAATGTGTGAACTTCAACTCCCAGAATTCCCCAGCCAGCATGTTAATTAGCCAATTATACATGGCATAGCATGTGGTATCAACATAGACAAGGACAAGGAAACCTACTTTATAATTTTGTTTTTTACAATCCAGAGACTGATGCTAGTCAATGGCTGGTTAGCATCTTTCTTCTCTCTCCCTTCCTCCCTCCCTCCCCCTCCCTTCCCTCCCTTCCTTCCTTCCTCCCTCTCTCTCTCCCTCGCTCTTTCTTTCTTTTTTTCTTTCTCTACAAATTAAATTGTAAACATTTTAGGCAGTTTTTTACTTTCTATCATTTTTTACCATAGCTCACAAAGGTATTCCCCTCCTCCCCAAGTCTATGATGAGCTGTCTCAACTGTCTTATGAAAGTCCTGCTCAGAAGAACAAAATATTTTCCCAACACTTCATTCCCTCACATTCCCTTGGCTTCAAAAATCAATCCAAATTGAAAATATTGACCCTTTTATGCGGTTCTCCATTCCTTCAACTGACCAGAGTATTTTCAGGAAAAGTTTTACTGAAGAGTGCAACAAATAACTTCTCTGCAAGAAATTCCGTATGTCGAACGCTGCTAGACCCATCAATCAATAACACAATGTCTCGGGCAACATTTGGACACTCTGGAAAGAAAGGAACAAAGGAAAGACTCTCATTTGACTTTCAAAGTCAAAGCTATCCTCTACTGTTCTCAACTTACCACAGGCAATATTCAGCTGAGGGCCTCCTGAATATTTTAATAGCTGCCTAATAAACAAAAATTCATTTTTTTTTCATCTTGGTATTATTGACTATTGTAGGAAAAAAGTCATCTTGCCAGGGGAAAAATGCTGGAAACATTACTTCTCATCCTTAAAAAAAAAATCTTTCCAGGATACTCCTGATATACACGAAGGAGCAATAAAGAACTATATTTGAGTACATAGAGGCCCTTTTCATGACTTTATTTTGCTTTTAAAGCATGGTCGATAGACCCTGATTTTGCCCATTTGCACTAAGATTGAACCCCCCTCATTTCTAATCAATATATAAGTAGAAATTATGGTTGACAATTCACCATTTATGTCTTATATCAAGTTTGTCTTCAGAAAAGTCTTAATTTGTTAACAAAAACAAAAAATGAAATCTTTAAAATGCTGGATTAAAAAATACATTCTACAAATATTAATAGAAAATAATGTCATTACTTATTTTCAGTGAATCTAAGAGCTCTCCCATTTAAAGATAAATTATAAAATTTATAGAATCCAAATTTTTAATTTTTTCACTTTTTGCTTACCCTGATTTTCTGGCTTTCTTGGGGAAGCTGTTATGGTATCTTGAGAAAGAGCATCAGAAAGATCAAAGTCTATTGACTCTGTACAAAAAGAGAATAGTGAACTATTATTACAAATATAAATGCAATTTTGAACAGAATTTTCTAAGCCCAGGACAACGCTAATATAGGTATATCATGACTATATGCATTTCAGTTGGGTAAATGCATGTATCTAAGAGGAGAAAAATGAAATTTAAGGGATCTGATAATTTTTGTCTCTATTTCTCTATCGCTGTGTCTATAATATAAATATTTGTAGATACTTAGGCAGGGTTGGCTTATGGCTAGATAATCAAATGGATTTTAAAAAAAATTATAACTCCGATTAATCTTAGCATAAGACAAAACCATGAATTTTAAGAGCTACTAGATTACCAGTCCAATAAATACATTTATCCTCATTCAAATGCATAAAGCCATTAAATCCAGACCAAAGCTTTAAATAATTGCAGTCCTGTTAATATGCCAAGAAAGTATTTGTTACTTATGCTTAAATTCACATGTTTTATCTTATTATTTTATTTTATAAGGTTTGTCAATTGCTTACAAGATAATAGGTATAAGTAAAAACATAGTTATGAATACATGGATACATATAAGAAAAATAAAAGAAACAACAGGACAAGGATGGTAGGCATGTCAGTGCGCTTATGCATGCCCCCTACAGACCTCTTAGGAAAGGGGTGTCTAATGAAGATGGGGTAAGTGTGGTTTTTCAGCTGTTGTACTCCAACTTCCATCAGACATAACCATCAGGGGCAATTGTCATAGAGATAATCAATAGAGCTGGAGGTCTTCTAGTCAACCCCCAGCTCAGGCAGGAAACCCTATACCGTTCCAGACAAGTGGCTGTCTAGTCCCTTCTCAAAAACCTTCAGTGATGAAGCACTCACAACTTCTGAAGGCAAGCCATTCCACTGGTTAATTGTTCTCACTGTTAGGGAGTCTCTCCTTAATTCCAGGTTGCTTTCCTCCTTGATTAGATTCCATCTATTGTTTCTTGTCTTGCATTTTGGAAAACAAAGTTGATCCTCTTCTCTTTGTGGCAACCCCTTAAATTCTGGAATACTACTATCATGTCCCCCTTAGTCCTTCTTTTCTCTAGACTGGCCATTCCCAATTCTTGCATTTGTTTTTGGCTCATTTTGATCATCTAAGGGATATCCCTGGTTTAATGGAGATTTAAATATCTGTCTTATTTAATTCCAGAAATTCTTAGTTAGTAGAGTAAAATAATTTTCATGTTGGTTTGATTGAGGTTTTTTTTTTAAAGCAGTGGGTGGACTATGTCCCCCCCCCTCCCAGGCTGCTGTTATGTTCTGCATAATATGAACGCAGAACACACAATTTTCTGGCATTTCATTTTCATGAAAAGTATATCATTAACTGTAAAACAGCCACATTGTCCAATGTCACATCACCCTCAAAACCTCCCCCTAATCTTTGATATGATCTGGTGACTACTACTTGGGGGTAAAAAAATTCGCAATGTCAACTGATCACTGAAAGTTTGCCAATCTCCGGCTTCAAGAGAATATTCGGAGAACTATCAACTACGTCCATAAACAACTCCGACCTGACATAATCATCTCTCTTTATCTGACCACAGCACCAGCTGCAGTTGAAGTATTTGTACCCACCTGCTACTCCAAGGAAAAGGAAGGAGACAATAAAAATTCCAAGTGCTCCCATGGCTGGCCTCTAAATTGTTGTCAGATAGTTTTTAGTTCTGAGGGCAAAGGCTGTTTGGAGAATAAGCTGGAGATGGAAAGAGACCTGATCAGAACAGGTCATCTGAATAAAAAACAGCTTCACTTTCCTGGTACTAGCAGCCACTCTCTGATATTCAAACATTTGCTCCAATAGGTCATTGAACTCTTGGGCAAACTCTTGGGCACTTTTGACTGTTGCAGCATCTCTATGGTCATGTGATCAAAATTCAGATACATGACGGTTGCAGGGTCCCAGGGTCATGTGATCCCCTTTTGAAACCTTCTGATAAGCAAAGTCAATGGGGAAATCAGATTCACTTAACAACCATTTTACTAACTTTACAACTGCAGTGATTAATTCAACAACTGCGGCATGAAAGGTTGAAAAATGGAGCAAAGTTCACTTAACATGTCACTTTGAATTGTGGTCATAAGTCAAGTACTGCCTTACTACATAAAGCAGAAATATGAGATGCCTTACGTAGATATCAGTAGCACCTTTACTGGTGGATGGGTATCATTATATATACCTGGATAGATCCTTATTGAATATACCCATGATTAGTTTGCCAGACATAATTCCAAGATTTGCTTTGACCCTTGGCACCTTTGATCTCACAGTGGATTGTGGTTCAGCTTCTCCCAGAAGTTTTGCTACTCGTCAATTATAATATCAACCACTGCTCTGTCTAATACTTACCCTCTTATTTTCTAAGTACCCTGCTGACCACTCTGCACAAAAATATGTTGTCACTCATACAGTAAAATTTGCAGGGCTTTGCCACTCAGATTATAGAGTTTCAGAAATAGCATGAAGGCAGTTATTTTAAATCCAACACCCTTGCCTTGCTATTATTTTAATATGAACCAAAAGAGAAAATTAATCCAGCAGTTTAAAATCTCTCAAGCAAATCAATGTGAAAAAGTATGGTTAAGGTATATTTTGAAGTTCTGCTTTTAAAGTGGAATTCTGTGTCTGGTAGACCATTTCCAACTGGTCATTTGTTGTATAAGGTTTAAGTAAACATGAATTCATTTTGGAATATCTGTACTTTGATCATTCTGTGCAGAAAACTCATGCTCTGTCCACTCATATGGGGATCTGGACAGATAGAACATTTGTTGGCCTTTTGCTCTGAAACCAGCCAAGAGCTATTTCAGGATCTGGATTCAAGAACAATAAAAAGTAAGGTTTATTATGACCATAACAGGCTTGGATTTAAAATGAATCTAGAAACTAGATTGGCAGATTTAAATTATATTTTTCCACCACCATTTCTCTTTAAAGATTTGATCTTATCGAATGGAAATCAAGATAATCCTGGGATCAAATGTTAAGGGAATATTTAACTATGATAATTTCAACTGCTCACATTTATTCATTCTATTCATCTATTAAGTTAGTGAAAGCCAATTTATTCTGAGGCTCCCTTACATTTATTGTTCTCTGCCGCTTGTATATATTCATGATCCAGCAATAGTACAATATACCTAGATGGCACCTAATTCAAAAAGTAGTTTTAAAACCAATTGGACTAATTTGTCAAATGAAGTAGTAAGAAGTTTTCAAACAGAGACTGGATTGTCATTGGTTAGAAATAGTCTAGTAAGTGTTTCCCAACCTTTGCAAACTTGGCAGCACAAGTGTACCAACATGCCTACCGTCACTGTCCTATTGTTTCTTTTTTTATTTGTATCCATTTCATATATTCATAACTATATACTTATACCTGGTATCAAATACTTGCTTGACAAATAAATAAATATAAATAAATAAAATATAAATAAATAAATACTAAATAAATAAAAAAGAATTCTGGGAGATCAAGTCTACACATCTTCAACTTGTCGTGATTAAGACATACTACCATTGTAGACCCTGCACTGAGCAGGAGGGTGGGTTAGATTATCTTGAATGTTCCTTCACAATAGTTAGTCCTTGACTGACAACCACAATTGAGCCCCAATTTTCTTTTGTTAAGTGAATTTTGTCCCATTTCACAACCTTTCTTGCCACAGTTGTAAAGTGAATCTCTATAATTAAGTTAGTAAAATGTTTAAATAAATCTGGCTTCCCCATCAACTTTGCTTGTCAGAAAGTCACAAAAGGAGCTCATAAATATGAATCAGTTGCCAAGCATCCAAATGTTGATCATGTGACCAAAGGGATGCCAAAACACTTGTAAATATGAAAAATTATCATCAGTCACTTTTTTCAGTGTAACTTTTTTCATTGTAACTTCTAACAGTCACTAAGTAAACTGTTATAAGTCTAGGACTACCTGTAATGATTCATGAGTAGCTGAGAACTGTTGCCTGGTATCTACAGTTGTAGAGGACAGAAGGAGTTTTAGTCACAGGATTTCTGCCTGTCATATAATCATTACAAGAGTAGAACATTCAAACCAGCCAACCGGCCAACCAACCAACCAAGTTTGTCCATCCTTGATCAAAGCTCAGTCTCCCTGACCTTTTCTCTGAAAATCATCTGTGCCTAGATTTTCTGGGAAATTAGCAGGATTCCACCAGGTACTCTAGTGCATCTTTGTACAAGCATCCTCTGATTTTGGCTCAGCCATGCAACTTTTACCATTATTTCTCACAAAATAAGCCCTGGCCTTATTATTTTTTTGACCCCTGAAAAAAACAGCTAGGCTGTCTTTTCAGGGGTGACTTAATCTCCCTCCCTCTTGCATCCTCAGGTGGGCAGGTGGCGACGGCTTGGATGTTGACCTCGGTGTTGGTGAGGCACTTCGTATCGGGAGACCTTCCGCCACCATTGCTTTCCCTTCTTCCCGTGCTGCCACGGCGTTTAGAGCAATGCCATGGCATTTGGCTCAGCCACACGGCATTTGGCGCAGCCATGCGGGGCCAGCCAGGGTTCCTCCCTGCAACCGGAGCCCGGCAGAGACACTCAGCTTCAGGCGCTCTTGATCACCACCTTTCCGGGCATCGTTCGAAGGCAAAGCCCATTCTTTTAAAAACATCGCCCTACTATAACAAAGCCTCCCCTGCCCGAGAGGGCAGCCTAACCCCACATGGAGAGGCGAATCTCCCAGGGCTGCAGTTCAGGATCGGCCCATCCCAGGAGAAGCGCCCAGCCACCATCCCTGCCTGGTGCCGGGCAGAGAGTGAAGAGTTTTGCCTGGGACGCCCAGTGCAGCTGACAGGCGGCTCATGCTCCAAGCTGAGCCCTGCCAAGGGAACGCCTCTGCCCGATGCCCATGCCACTGCAGCGTTTGGAGCTGCCGGCGCGTTTGGAGATGCATGGGGACGGGGACGGGCTGGGCGAGGGGTGGAAAGGACGGGCGGCTTCAGGCTCTCTCCGCCAGACCTGCAGGCGAGGGAAGCAGCGCTGTCGTCTCCTCGCCTCCCTGTCCATGGATGGGTGGGTGCTATCACTGCCTCGGGCAGCCTCTCCTGGTGGCCCCTTCGGGTTCAGGCTGGAGGGACTTGGGAAGCCAAGCTCGGGTTGGGCCGGCACACACCCATGGCTCGCTTTCCCAGCTCTGCCCAGCCCACCTGGCTCTGGCAGGAATGGCAACCGGGTGCTTCTCCTGGGTTGGGCCAATCCTGCGCTGCGGCCCTGAGAGATTTGCCTCCCCATGTGGGGTTGGGCTGCCCTCTCGGGCAGGGGAGGCTTTGTCGTAGTAGGGCATCGTTTTTAAAAGAATGAGCTTTGCCTTTGAACGATGCCCGGGAAGGCGACGACAGGAGCACCTAAAGCTGATTGTCTCCGCCAGGCTCCGTTTGCAGGGAGGAGCCCTGGCCGGCCCTGCGTGGCTGCGTCAAATGCCGTGTGGCTGCATCAAATGTCGTGGTGTTGCTTTAAATGCTGTGGCAGCACAGGGAGAAGGGAAAGTAACAGTGGCGGAAGGTTTCCAGATACGAAGTTCCCCACCAACTTTGAGGTCAACGCAGGCAGCACCATATCTAGGTATGCAACAAAAGTACTTCCTAAAGGCAAGCCCCCCCCTGCCATTCCCCCCCCCATTTTGCATGTTTAATATCGGCCTTAATTTGGGGGGAAGGGGCTTAATTTCATTTTTTGCCTATAAAACATGCTGGGATGTCCTATTGGGGGAGTCCATATTGTTGGAGAAACATGGTAGAACTTCTGGAAGAGCTCAGCCTGAAACAAACAGAGTTACCAGTTGCCACATGCCTTAACCTTTATCTGTAGCTTGAGCACACAAGACGTAATGTCTTGCTGAGATTTGTAATCATGGAGAATAATCCTGCCTCGCCTGTCCACAAAAAAATAATTTTAAAGATGATGAGCTAGTGTGAGATGGATGGGGAAAGCACCATAACTGAGATAGGACAATCCCTTCACCTCCACGTGCTTTGTGGTAGAGCACCTGTTAAATCTGTCAGCAGGGGAAAAAAACAAGATAATTACACTTCCCTTATAGCTGGAGCTATATAATTGGAGCCCTCACACTTCTCCTGTGTTTATGAGGGGCTCAAGACCATGAGGTTCCCAGCTTGGATTCTTCTCCTGGAGATGCTGTGTCCCTCAGCTGCCCAAGGAAGAATACTCCGCTTCGTTACGCTGGTACAGAGACTGGGATAATGGCAGAGCTAAGAATCTCATGGTTTCTCCCCCAGCAAGATGGTTTTGACCAGTCTTTCCCCATTAAGTGCTCAAACCCGTTATTTTCTCCCAGTCAGGATAGCGAAAGAGAAAGCTGGCTGGAGTCAGAAGAGCAGAATGCAGAAGTTATAGAGAACATCCTATTAGAAGAAAAGGCTGATTATAACTGGGGATTTGCAAAAATAGACAGGACAACTGTTTGATTGGGATGGTATCAGGCTCCTGCTTTGAGCAGTGAGATTAGACTAGGATCCCTGAAATTCCTTTCAGCCCTATGATTCCATGTTCGATGTTCTTTTTAGACCAACCTGTAGCCAGGAATTGAAAATCACTGTTTGTTTGGTTCTTGGGATGGGTTAATTAGATCTTAGGTGAAAAAGATGAAGATTTAAGTTGTGGACTGCATAGAGTTTGATCTGGTAAAAGATGTTGATTGAGTTTAGTGCCTGTCCAACTTTAATGATATTTATGATTACTTTGTCATGTCTCCATAGCTAGTTGCATGAAAAAGGAAAGAAAAAAAATCTGTCTTGTGCAAGTGACAGAGATAACTGAAATATACTTCAGAAGGATGGGTTTTATAGCAACAGAAGTTCTAATATGTGATATAATTATATAATTATGTGCATTATAATGTTATTATAATGAGGTCTAGAAAAATGTTTCTATATATACATACATACATACATACTTCTAATGCTACCAGAAATCCTACTTCTTAAGAGTCTGCTACCATTATCTTTCCATGCCAGTTTAGGATATGGTAGAAGAAATCTTGGTTTGGGATTATATATTGATTTATCAGCAGTATTATAGCTTTGTTCCTCAGAAAAAAGAAAATATGGAAAAGAAGTTGGTGTGTGTGTGTCTGTGTGTGTCTATGTGTCTGTGCATCTGTGTAAATGAGAGAGAGAAATGGATTTAATACAAAAAGAAAAAATATAGTAGGAACTATTTCGTACTTGTGGGTCAAGAGGGTATTACCTCTTTTTAAAGTCCTTGCCTCATGGCACAAGGTACTTTACTATCTTATTTCTGAACTTTATGGGTGAGCCCAGATATCACAGTCCTCCATTTCTAATTTATGCTCATCTGGGTGTTAATTGCTGGTAGGGAGATGTTTTGGATTTTTTGTTCACTTTTTGGTTTATCACCATGGATTGCCCTGTCAATATTGGTGGGAATGTCTTGATCAGGAGTGGGTTTCTACCCGTTCTTTCCACCTCTGTAGAACCGGTAGCTCTGATGAGCAGCAGACATAGAACTGGTTCTATGTCTGCTGATGTTTTTGCTCACCGGACTCTTACCTGACCCTTATTTCCTGATTTTTTTCAACTTCAGCTGCCGTGCGAGGCACAACTGAAGTTTCAAAAGCAGGAAAAAATGGCTTTTTGAAAGGTTGCTTCTCTGCATGCAGCGTGCTGATGACGATTTACAGGCACACGCCGGCAGCGAGCAGGGAAGTGCATCGTAAATCACTGAACCTCTTAAATGACTGAACTGGTAGTTAACCTTGTCGGATCCCATCCCTGGTCTTGATGGTTCTTTGGTTGGGCTCAGAGGTGGTATTCAGCAGGTTCTGACCAGTTCTGGAGAACCAGTAGCGGAAATTTTGAATAGTGGAGAATACTGGAGAATACCACCTCTGATTGGCCTCACCCTTATCCCCAATGGAGTTGGAAAGCAGGTTAGTGGGGTGGGGAGGGAATGAGATTTTTCAGTATCCTTCCCCTTGAGTGGAGTGAGAATGGAGATTTTACAGTATCCTTGCCCACCAAGCCATTTTTTTGGAATCCCTTCACTGTTTGGACTGTTCACTGTTAGCTTGCTTGGTAGTTTCTTGATTGGAGTATTATTTACTTCTTGATTGTTGGTCTGATGTAGGATGGTCATGGTTTCCCAGTTGAAACTGTGGTTGTCTGTCTATATATTGTGAAATTAAAAATTTTTC
Organism: Laticauda colubrina; assembly: GCA_015471245.1. Classification (NCBI taxonomy): domain Eukaryota; kingdom Metazoa; phylum Chordata; class Lepidosauria; order Squamata; family Elapidae; genus Laticauda; species Laticauda colubrina. The sequence continues at coordinate 3,517,752 of BLBF01000050.1, forward strand.
ATCACATCTTCTGATTGCTAGCTGGTGTTCATAAATGCACTCTGCTAGTCTTCTGCCTGTTTGTTTTACATAGTGCTGTTGTAATCCTTACATATTATCTTGTGGATAACTCCTATTTTTTCTTCTGGGCTGTTGGGTCTTTTGGTTTATGTAGGATGTTTTGGAGGGCTTTAGTTGGTTTGAGTATTACATCAAGGCCATATGGTTGTAATAGTCTCTTAGTAGTTTCTGATATGTTTTTAGTATAATGGCAGTGTTATCCTTTTTATGATGTGTTGGTTGTGCTATGTTGGGTTGAGTGGTCAAGCCCATTTTGATAAAGTTGCAGATTATTACAGAGACATAGATATACATAACATCTACATACTGTGCAAAAGGGACAAAAAGACCAAAACAGCTCCCCAGCAGCTATCAACATTCAGATGAGCATAAATTAACCACAAGATTAACATCAAGAAGTAAACAATTCCCCAATCAAAGAATTACCGAGCAAGATAACAGAAAACAGCCCAACCAAAGAATCACCAATACAACTCTCACCAACATTGACAGGGCAATCCACTAGAAAATAAATTGAGGGTGGAGACTTCCGGTGGTGCCTCCCTCATTGACAGACTGGAGACCATGATCGTCCGTGGCTTCAATCTGTGCTGTCTCGTCGGAGGGCCCCAAGCATCTGCTTTTGCAGCCAGAACCACCCTGTAAGAAAGGGGAGACCACCAGCTGGGTTGAGGGGAGCCATATCTCCCCTCCCTGGCTAGGCATACTCCCCTCCGAAGACGGGCTGTAGCAGTGGTCAAATATGGCCATCCTGAAGAGGAAGAGTTAACCAGGACAAAGATTGTGCTGGAGCAGTAAAGAAGAGGTCAGTGTAAAAACTGGGCTAACCAGGTGCAATATCTGGACATAAAGGTACCCCGGAATTAAGATCCTAATAAATTTTTTAAAAAGATAGCAAAAGCAGAAACCAGAGAATGTGGTAGGTGGAGGAATTGACAGCCGAAAGTGACTTTGAACTTTGAAAGGAGGAAACCAGAAGAAAATACCTGTTCAAATTGGATAAATATGTGATTCTGGCACTACACAGGCATAATTGAAGCTGAACTTGAATGTGTCAAACCCCCCCCCCCAAAAAAAAAAAAAACAGTAACTGATATTTGGACTTATTGGATCTTAGAAATTTAAAAGCCCTAAATAGAGAAGAAAAAGTGGGGAGAAAAAGGGCAGAATTTGGATATAACAGAGAGTGCCACCTAGTGGTAAAGAAAAATTTTTGTGATTCTTTAAAAAAAATGCCTGGCTCTTTTAAAAGTGGAATTTGATACAAAATATGAGAAACTTTGTTACAATAAAATAGAAACCCTGGAAAATGGAAAGTGGAAATACAGAAAATCAATATAAAAGAAAGAAGCATGAAGAAATTACTCTGGGACTGTTTGGTTATCTTGGCATAAACTTAAAGTTATGGATCTTGGACTATTTAATGAATCTGGGGAAAACTTTTAGAGGAATTAATAAAAGCTGATCGTTGGAAATGAATGTCAAAGAAGCTGGTCGAATTAAAATATTGGACAATTGGTTTGGACTTAAAGAATAAAGAAACTATAATAGAAGTGTTTTAAAATGGCAGAACCTTTTTGGAATTAAAAATGGAACTTACAAATATAAAAGAAATGCTACATGAAAGAGGTGAGTTGTGCTGTCTTGCCTTACAATCATTAGAAATTTTGATTTTGGAATATGAAGAACAACAAGGAGTGCCAGAAGGGGAGGAGCTGATTAAAGAAGAGGCCATCTACAATGAACAATTGGAGCAACAAATATTTAAGTGGAGGGGGAAAAGAATAGGAATTAAAATTTGGAGATTTGAGGAGGCAGTTAAAAAGGGGAATATTTTGAAAGCCAAACAAAGTAAAAGGAAACAGCAGAAATGGAATTACAGAAGAAAGCTTTAAAGAGGAAGGGGGACAAAAACTGGAGTAAGAAAAGGAGGGGAAAATGAAGGAAAAAAGAAGTAATAAGAAAAAGAACCAGGAAGTAAAGAGATATGGAATTCGAACAGAAATGAAAAGAAATTGTTTATTTAAAAGACATAGAGATAATGGTTAGATAAGGATTAAGAAAAGGGATTCTTCAAAGTAATGTGGTGTATTATAAATGTATTTGAAGTAATAAATTACTTAGAAGGTAGGAAGGTAGACTTTTAAAATGAAAAGACTGAAACTTGTTCTTTGTTAAATTATACATAGAGATAAATGGAATAAATGTGAAAAAGAGAATCTATGATAAGTGTACTATGTTTAATGAATTCAAGAATATAGTTGAAACAAATTATGCAGATTGTTGTAAAATGATTAACATCAGTTTCTATGATTAATTGAATAGTTTAATTTAATTGAAATTATTAATGATTTGATGTAAAGTGCCATGTGGAATCCAGACTAAAATGCATATGTGTTATGTAAGTTTTAGGAAATCATTGTGATTAATTTTTTTAGGTGATAATTAAACAGTCAATTATTATTGGGAATTAAAGATGAATTAATTAAATAATGTTTAAGGTAAAGGGATGGTACACTCAAATTGGTAATTGTGGGGGAAATTTTTTGAATTGTTTGAACTGGGATGGAATTTTTGAAATGATGAAATAAGAATATGCGATGAAATTGCAGACCTGACAGATAAAATTATAAAGTATCATGAATATGAAGATATGATAATTATTTAAAGTAAAAAAGAAACAGGTTAAGAAATGAATAGAAAATATATAAAATAAGTCTGAGAAAAATATTTGAGAAAATTTATAGAAAATGTGTAATGTACCGTGTTTCTCAGAAAACACGACCCACCCCAATAATAAGCCCAATCCTAATTTTTGGGAGGTCGGCCTAATATTATCCCTACCCCAAAAATAAGTCTGGAGTGATGGCATGGCCATGGAGGGGGGCAGGTGTCCAGCTGCAGAGAGTGGCAAAAGTCATTCTGTGCAGAGGCAATCCTGGGATGTACTGAAGGCTTGGAGTTGAGCTATTTTTGTGAAAGGGAGGAAAATGGGGAGGGGAATTTTCCTGTCTGTTAACTATTCCTCTTAGGGCAGGACCCTGCAAGGCTTGTTGTGGCATTGCACTCATGAATGGCAGCACGTCCGTGAGCTTAATCACACAGGTGTAGCTGGCATCCTACCATGAGCAGCTGTGCCAGTGTATCCAAATTCACAGCAGTGCTGCCACTCGCACGCACAATGACACAGCAATCCTTGCAGGGTCCTGTCCAAAGAGGCTGCACCGATGTGACGAATCTCACAGCAATGCTGCTGTTTGCACACACAATGCTACAAAAAGCCTTGCAGGGTCCTGGGATATCCTGATGGCTCAGAGTGGAGTCGTTTTTGCAAAAGGCAGGAAAATGGGGAGGGAGAAGGAACTCGAGGAATGGATGACAGGCAGGAAAATTCCCCTCCCCATTTTCCTGCCGTTTGTGAAAAAGGCTCCATTCTGAGCCTTCAGCTTATCCCATGACGCTGCAAGGGTTTTTGTAGCACTGTGCACACAAGTAGTGGCACAGCAATCCTTGCAGAATTCTGCTCAAAGAGGCTACACCAATGTGATGAACCTCACAGCCGTTGCTCACACACACGCTATAAAAAGTCTTGCAGGGTCCTGGGATAAGTTGAAGGCTTGGAGTGGAGCCGTTTTTGCAAAAGGCAGGAAAATAGGGAGTGAGAGGGAGCTTGAGGAATAGATGTCAGGCAGGAACATTTCTCCCCCCTCCCCATTTTCCTCCCATTTGCCAAAAACCCTCCATTCTGAATGCTGTAGTTTTGGAATTGAGTTTTTTTGGCAAACAGGGAGGAAAATAGGGAGGGGGAATTTTCCTGCCTGCCATTCTTCCCTCAGTCTGTGCTAAGCTTGTGGAATAGCTCCTTCTGACTGCTACAGAAGCAGCCTGGTGGCAAGGCGAGGGTGCATGTGGGGCACTCCTAATGTCCACGATCGAAGTGGCCTGGTGGCAAGGTGAAGTGAAATTAAGGCATCCTTCGAAAAGATGGCCTAGCCATTTTTTGGGAGGGTCAAAAAAAATAAGGCCCAGCCTTATTGTCTGAGAAACACAATAATGAATAGGATATGAAATCAAATGTGACAGATGAATATGTAACCAAGGTCATGTTTGTATGGAAATGTGAAAACCTGGAATCATGTGGCTTACTAAAAAAAGATGTTTTTGAAATGTGAAAAAATAAAAAACTTTTTACAAAAAAAAGGAAAATAAAATAAATTGAGGGCAAACCTCACTGCCTACTAATACTAGTGATGTTATCTTATTTGGGTAATGAAATGTCTGCAAGAAAATAACCAAGCTCAGAGAGTACCAAGAACCCTTCATTTCAATCCTGAGCTACTAACATTCTTCTTTATTTTCTAGGTGGGTTTGCATCAGTTGCTATGTTAGACTATAAAGTTAGATAGCTTGTGAATCAGCATATTATAGGATTTTAGTCTTCGCATGTTGTGTAAACAAGCCCATTCAACCTAAACTATAACCGACTTTACTGATTTGGGCATCTTATGTTGAATTAACAGAACAATAGTGCTTTACTGAGCCTGGTTTAAGGTGGCTATGTAGTTAACCCTCCTTAAAGTCAAAGAAAGATTACTTGGTTGATTACAATTGCCAGTCTTGCAAATCTTCCTTTCTCAGGTTTATCGTCATGGTGACCGATCTCCCCTCAGCACCTACCCTACAGATCCCCACAAAACCGCAGCTTGGCCACAAGGTTTCCAACAGCTGAGTGAGGTACGTTCAAGGGTAAATTTTAATTATTGTTATGGCAGCCTGTGCTGGCGTGCAGAAGAGGGGGCAAATGATAATCTTCGTTTGGTGCCAGCTGAGGCCTGTCCTACATAACATCTGCCTGTCCAGAGGTGGTATTCAGCAGGTTCTGACCAGTTCTAGACAACCAGTAGTGGAAATTTTGAGTAGTTTGGAGAACTGGAAAATACCATCTCTGACTGGAGATTTTACAGTATCCTTCCCCTGCCATGCCCACTAAGCCATGCCCACAGAACTGGTAGCAAAAAAATTGGAATCCTGCCACTATGTCTGTCCCGGGTCCTTGACTCAATAAGTAGATAAAAATGCCAAATACAGTGTAAACATTTGGCAACTTTTTAACCCATCTTAATAATAATAGTAGTAATTTCCTGGAAGCAAGTTTATAAAGTATCCTGTTGCCAACTCCTGGCTGTGCAGCAGCTAGATTAAATTTCATGATGACAACTATAAATCTTATCACAGTGCAGGAATGCAAAAGCTAAGGAATAACAAACAAATGCTTCAGAAGCTTAAATTTCTTGCAGACAAATCCAAGAAGCAGAGGAGAACTAGATCTTGTATCAGATCAGAGGTCAGCCAATAAATCAAGTTTGTGCATATTCAAGCTGTTATTCTGTTTATATTCTGCAGCCCAAAGCAAGCCTATTTTGGAAAGTAGTATTTTAATATTTGCTCTTTCCCTGTTCTAGGTGGGCATTTTGCAGCAGAAAGCTCTGGGGAAATTCCTCCGGGAAAGATACGCTGGATTTTTGAGTCCGTCCTACAAACCACAAGAAGTAATCTTTCTTTAATATATTGGTCAACATAATTCAGCTCCTTTGAATTCCTGAGGCAGCAAACAAACTGAATGCAACTATAAACATGGGAAGGCAAATAATAATTAAAAATAAACAACAGTAATGAATCCAACCACAATCTTGTTTAGACTTTTTAGTTTGTGGGTGGGTATCTTTGGTTAGATCTGTGAAAACCAAAACATCTTAATCTAAGACCAATATTTCATGAAAAGTCATTTTACTATTTTTAAGTGAGGAAACCTCCCAAATGTTTCTCCCTTACTCCATCAAGTTGCCACAGAATGTCAAAATATGGTATTTACAGAATATTAAATATGTAGATTTAAGTCAAATTAAGGGAAAGGAGTAAGCAGTATATGGGTGAATACATACATATAGGTTGAAAGGGATTGCATAACTCTGCTTTTCAGATAAAACCTAAATACTGTATGTCTTTCCTTCCTTAGTTACATTTATCAGTGCAGAATGAAGATTGGCTTATTAATAATTCTTAGCTTGTATTCAGAAATGCTGTACAATTAAGTAATACAAGGAAAGGGAGTTTTAAATGCATGCAACTTATACATAGTATGGGATATAGGTAGTCCTTCATTTACGACTGTAATTGAGTGTGGCAATTATAGTAATCTTCTTCTCTCGTGTCGCTACACTTTTCCCAGGTTGGTGTAGCGTGGTAGAAGGATTCGCAGGTAAACAGATACCTGACAGGGGCCGCGATGTGAACGCTCCTTCTATGGCCCCCAATTATAGTAATAAATCGTGGCAGTTGTAAAGTGCAGTTGTAAAGTTTTTCACATCACACAACCAAGTCAATTTTATGACCTTTTTTTGCAGTAGATGTTAAATGAAATGGCAGTCATTAAGTGAATGTGATGGTTGTTAAGTGAACACTATGGGTTTTTTTTCTGGAAATCAGAAGTAAACGCTGATTTCCAGCAAGAAACATTGTTAATCAGTCACATGACCACAGGACACTGCAAATTGGTGTAAATGCCGGCTGGTTGTCAAACACCCATATGCAGTCATGTGACCATGGATAGGGTGGGACTCCATCAGTACTTTGGAACAGGGTTGTAAATAGATTTTGGTAGGTCTGTTGTAACTTCGAACAGTCTCTTAGTGACCTATGATAAGTCAAGGACTGCCTTTAGTGGTTAAGGAGTAGACTAACATGGGGAAAACTCAGTTTGTAGTTCACCTCCATTCAGGCATAGAAGATGTGGGTGATTTGGGGCCACGCACACTCAGTCAGCGCAACCAACTTCACAGGGTTATTGAAGGAAAAAATAGGAGAGAGTGTTAGCGATGTACGCTGCCTTGAGCTTCTGTACCAAAGAATTGAACTAATAACAAATGTGAATACTGCCAATATCCTACAGTGGCTGCCATTATAATAAACCATGTGTGGTTTTGCCACACATACCCGTAATATTGAGGTATATTAAGGCATAAATACAGATAGTCCTTGACTTACAACCATTCATTTAACAACTATTCAAAGTTACAATGGGGTTGGAAAATGGATTGTGACCAATTCTAACAGTACTGTCACTGTGTCCATATGGTTACGTGATCAAAATTTGGGTGCTTCTCATCCAGCATATATTCATGATAATTGTGGCATCCTGAGGTTGTGCATTCATCATTGTGATCTTCCCAGGGGGCTTCCAGCAAAATCAATGGGGAAAGCCAGATTCATGTGATTTACTTAACAACCACAGCAAAAAAGCTTGTTAAAATCTGCCACAACAACAACAACAACAACAACAACAACAACAACAACAACAACAACAACAATAATAATAATAATAATAATAATAATAATAATAATAATAATAACTTCATCACTTAGCAACAAAATGTTCAGTCCCAATTGTGGTTATAAATTGAAGACAAGTTTGGTCCCACCATTCCCCCTAGCTCTGTGGAGGAAGAAACTGTGTTCCCCAAGAAAGGTTACACTAACATGTAAAATGTCAATGTTTTAATCACCTTGTTGCCAATATAGGTAACTCACTGCATGGCTATCTACTGTTTCAGATCTATGTCCGCAGCACCGATTATGACCGCACCATTATGAGTGCCCAAGCCAACCTGATGGGACTCTATCCAAATTCACATCCAGAGATTCCTTGGAAACCTGTTCCCATCCACACCGTACCTGCAAAGTATGACAAAGTAAGGGAACACAACCCGTATGTGGTCCATTAAATGTTTTTCCTCCCTGTTTTTATGGTTGCTCTTGATAAAAAGGGGCAAACTCACTTAACAAATGTCTCACTTAAAAACAGAATTTTGGGGCTCAATTATGGTCATAAGTTGAGGATTACATATATTTAGTCAAAGCACCTGATTTCTTTAACAGTGAAGTACAACCCAATAATCATATAATATATAATCAATAATCAAAATTATATAATATATAATCAATATATAATATTGATATATAATCAATAATCAGCCTGGGACAAATTATCTAATTCTCTATATTCCCTACTTCTGTTCCCAGCTTTTAAAACCACCAACCAGAACCTGTCAACGATATCAACAATTGATGGAAGAAACTATTAATTTGCCAAGCTATCAAGCTAAACTGACAGAATGGAAGGTATGGTGGAATAGGGCTAAGAAAAGGAAAATAATTTAAAGCAAATTCTAGAAGAACAAGTTCTTAAATACTGATTAGAATTCTTTTATTTCACCTTTTATCTTGATAGTCCATAGTGGCCTGTAAAAATAAGAACAAATAAAAACCCAAAGCATTTGTAACAACAAAACAAATGCAAAACATTAGCAGCAGAAATATATATAAAAATATAGCAATATAGTGAAATTTCACTTTATGGACTCCTGTATAGTAAACCAAAGGATATCCTGAAATAACGGACAAGTCTGGGACATCTGAAATACTGCCAGACAAGACAGTTAAATATAAATGTACATTAATTGTATGTCATTTACAATTATTTGGGTCATTTGACCTTGAATAACGAAAATTATATCGTTCATCAATTTTGAAACATTTTACATCACTCTATCACATTTTTATACTGATGTCATTTCCATTAATTTTAACACCTATTAATTCAAATGGAGTTAGTTATTTTTAAATGAGTCTCTGGGTACCTGACAACAAAACAGCATGAAATAGAAATAATAAAAATCTAGGAAGAGCAATATCATAAAAGCACACATTGCATCATTTGCATAGTAATGTTATTATACAAGCTGATATAGTGTGCTAATTAACAAGAATTGAGGAATAAAAAATACATTTCCATTATATTTCATTACATTTAGTTCTTACTTTATTTGAAATAGTTACCAGTGTCATCCTAGACAGAACCATTTAAAAGAAAGCACCCTCTTTTTATCATGACAAGAGGATTAGTGATTGATTTGCAAGGGAAGAGTTTTAGTTTGGCAATAAAAGGAGACAATCTAATGTTAAGCTTTCTAAAGGGAGAAAAGTTTCTTTTGAGCCATCATTGCCTCAGAAATAATCAGTACTACTTTATACATCACTTATCCCAGATGGATACAGGACAGGTCTTGAGTAGGATTACTTCTGTGCAGAGAGAAATAGCTCAATATAAAGATTTCTTGTTGAAAAAACATTTTCAGATTTCAAGTGCTTCATAGCACAACTAATATCCCAAATAAGGATAACAGCAAATACTTTGATTAGGCTCTATGAAAATCTACAAAACCCCAAGTGAATGAATTCTAAGATCCAGTTATGATTTAGTGGTGTCTGAAATTAACCTCTGTTACTGTTACAGTGAGAAGAATTACTGCTAGGCAGATCTAAGTTTGGGAAAACAATAATAACTCTCTCCTAAATTATTTGGACCTAAATAGTTCATGTCTGTTTAGTTTCATCCTGAAAATCTGCAATGAATGAAAGTAAAACTGCAGGGTTAGTTGAGATGGAAATAATTGAGCCCAATGAACCATGAGTATTTTAATTAATTAGTTCTGTTTTCCTCTCTTGTAGGGCTTTATTGAAAAGATGGCTAATTATACAGGGCTTAAATCTGAACAACTCACCTTGAGAGGCCTCTGGAAAGTGCATGACACACTCTTTTGCCAGGTAAGATACTGTATTGCAGATAGTCCTCAACTTATAATCATTTGTTAAGTGACCAGACGTACAACAGCACTGAAAAAAATGACAACTGTTGCTTACACTTACACCATTGTAACATCCCTCTAGTGTTCGCGAAGAATGAGACCGGAGACCAGCGTAACTTCAGCTCTTTTATTTAGTTCAGAAAATCCATCTCAACCAGGAGCCACAGCAGCTCTTTTTATAGAGAGGCTGCTCGCAGCTAGTGGCCAATGACGGCTACTTGATTTTCCCACCGCTGAGCTGGCCAATCATAGATTAGCTATTATTGGCCAATCAGCGTCGAGTAGGGAACCAATTAGCTTCCAGTATTTCTTAACCAATAGGAATAGGCTATTTGGAGTATGTTAATATGGAACACCTCTCTCCTCTTGGTAAGGTCCTACTTTACGTAGTCACGTAAGTAGGTGGGGCTTTTAGGTTGCCTAGTTGACCTGCGCAGTTTAGTTGTGTCATCGTCATCGGACAGGATCGCTGTTCCTCCTGTCCTTCTCTGTGGAACCTCCTGAAAGGTGGAGTCAGCCATGCCGCTCCCGCCTGGCCTACTCGGGCTGGTAGAGTCGGCTCGGCTGCTCCCTTCCGGAGCGGCTTCTAGGTCTTCTTGTGCCTCCTGTTCCTCTTCACTGAAGACTTCTGCGGGTAGGTCGTTGTTTCTGTCTGAATTTATTTGCGAATGTTGTTTATTGTGTATATTTTTATTTTGTAGGGTTTCTCATTCTGCTGGAGGATTTCCCCCTCCCCCTTATTTGTGTTTGAGGGATCTCCCCCCTCTCTGGTTGGCCTATTAATATTTTTGTGTAATGTTTGCTGTGGTTCTGGTGTGTGTGTGTGTTGTTCTTCGTGTCTGAGTGTGTCAGTGGAGTGTTCCAATGTTCATGATTGTAACTGATCAATGTGTCTCCTCCAGTTTCTGCCATTGTCCATGTCTAGTCTATAGGACCGGGGTCTCATTATTTGTATTATTTTTGCCGGTACCCATAGTGGGTGTCTGGTAAGATTTTTTGCATATACTAAATTTCCTGGTTCGAATGCGCAGAATCTGCTGGAAGAGTCTGTTGGTTTTTCAAAGTTGTATGTTGGGTGTAACCTATCTAATTGTGATCTTCATTTTCTGCCCATTAGTAATTTTGCTGGGCTTTTATTTGTTGTAGAACTCGGTGTTATGTGTTGTATGGTGAACATTTTTTTAATTTTTTCTTGTATGTCCCGAGTCTAGTTTTTCTAAAGTTTCTTTGGTATACTGGACCATGCGTTCTGCCCTCCCATTCGTAGCCGGTTGGCCCAGCACTGTCGAGGCATGTCTTATGCCATGTTCGGTGAGGAATTTTTCAAAGGTTAGTGCAGTAAACTGCGGGCCGTTATCTGAGATAAGCAAGTCCGGTAACCCATGTGTGGTGAACATTTTCCGTAGTTGTTTAATAACTGCTTCTGTGGTGGTAGAGTTCATGACGCTTACTTCTAGCCAGTTGGAGTAAGCGTCTACTGTGATTAAAAATGTATGTCCTTTTGTTGGCCTCGCAAAATCTGTGGATTCTTGACCAGGGCCCCCTCGGTGTCTCCCAGTCTAGTATAGGCACTGAAGGGGGTGCAGGTCAGGATCTTTGGCATTTCCCACAGGTTTCAACCCATTTCCCAATATCCTTATCCATCCCTGGCCACCTTACATAGCTCCTGGCCAGGGATTTCATTTGTACAATGCCCGGGTGTCCTTCATGCAACATACTTAGTACTTGTTCTTGTAACGATTCTGGTATTACCACCCGATCCCCCCATAAGATGCAACCTTTTAACAATGACGGTTCAATTTGCCTATGCTTGAATGGTTTAAACTTAAGAGTCTGTCTTGTTTTCCAGCCACCCTTTTCCTACCCAGTTTAAAACTTGTGACAAGATTTTGTCTCTTGTCGTTATTCTCGCAATGTCTGCTGCAGTTATGGGTAGGTTTGACAGTGTCTCAATCTGTAGGGTGGATGTGGTTGGTGCTGGGTCAGTTTCTAGTTCCGGTAGGGGAGTACGGCTCAACGCATTGGCGTGGGAAATGTCTGCTCGGTCAATGGATCAGTTTATAATTGTAGGCTGCAAGGAATTCGGACCACCTTGTCATTCGTAGGGATAGTATATTTGGGGTGGCCCTGTTCTCTGCTAGTATTCCCAATAGAAGTTTGTGGTCTGTAATAAGGGTAAAAGTGGAAACCATTTGACACCGGATATTGCTGCTAATGCCTCTCTGTCCAATTGACTGTAGTTCCGTTCAGTTTTTGATAGTGTTTTGGAATAGAATACGATCGGTGCTTCTCTCCCATCAGACAGAATATGGCTCAGTACAGCTCCGATGCCGAACGGTGACACATCGCAGGTGACTGTCAACAGTAGTGTCTCTCTGTATTGCATTAATACAGAGTCAGATGTGATTAAGTCTTTTACCCTCTGGAACACTGTCTCTTCACGTCGTCCCCAGGTCCAGGTGGCTGCCTTTTCTAGTAGCCTATGTAGTGGTTCCGCCGTTGTTGCCTTCTGTGGCAGAAAAACCTTGTAAAAATGTATAAGTCCCAAGAATCCTTGCAACTCTACTTTGTTTTTTGGTCTAGGCGCTTCTTTTATTGCTTTAATTTTTTTCTCTGTGGGGTGGATGCCCTCTTTATTGATTTGATACCCCAGGAACTCGACTTTTGAGGTGGCTAATTGGCACTTTTCTTTTTTGACCTTGAGTCCCGCCTTCTGGAACCTTTGTAAGACTACTCTGAGACAGGCTTCTAGTTGTCTCACGTCGCTGGCTGACACCAGCATATCATCAAAATATGGGACTACTCCTTTTATCCCCTGTAATAACCGCTCCATTAGGCTTTGGAACACCCCTGGGGCCACGCTGACTCCAAATTGCAGTCTTTTGCATTTGAAGGCTCCCCTATGAGTCACAATTGTTTGTGCCTCTGCTGTCTCGGGGTCGATTGGTAATTATTGGTATGCTTGGGCAAGGTCAAGCTTTGCGAAGACCTTGCCTGTCCCCAATGAGTGTAGTAGGTGTTGTACCACCAGAACAGGATATGCGCTTTGCTGTAGTGCAAGGTTTAGGGTAGCCTTATAGTCACCACAGATTCTCACGGACCTATCTGGCTTAACTGGGGTCACGATTGGGGTTTCCCATTTGGCATGGTCAATTGGTTCCAAGATGCCTTGTGCTATTAGTTTGTTTAGCTGCTCATCAGTCTTCAGTTTTAGTGCAAAGGGGACTCACCTCGCTTTTAGCCTAATAGGAGCTATTGTTGGATCTAAATTAAATGATATAGAGGACCCTCAGTACTTGCCTAATTTCCCATCGAAGATGTCCTGGAACTCCCTCATTAGGTTCTCCTCCCAGTCTGTCTCGGCGATGATGTTAATGCCGGTCACACTGATCCCTAGAGGTTCGAACCACTCGAGTCCCAACAGGCTTGGCCAGTTTCGGTCTACGATGATTAGAGGCAAGATTTTCTTGTGTTCTTTGAAAGTTATTTGGAAATGTCCGAATCCGACTACCGGTATTCTGTTTCCTTGGTAGTCCTTTAGTACTAGCAATTGGTGTTCTAGTTCAGTTCTGCCAAGGTGCGGTACCAGTCTTTTAATGGTATCCCATGATGCCATCGATATATACGATCCGGAATCCACCTCCATTTTACACTCTTGGCCCTCGATCCTGACTGCCACATGTACTTTTCGGCCATTTGTTGCGTTAAAATGACCGATCATGATGGTTTGGTGTATTTCCTCTCTTCTGAAGTTCTCGTTTAGCTGCTTGCCCTTGCTTTTGCGACCCTCACGGCTCCACGTTTGTCTATCTTTGGTTCTTGATGGTGTGTTGTCCCTACATAAGGGGCTGTAGCTCTTACGGTTCTGGCATAGTCTTGCGATGTGTCCCCGTCTCTCGCAGTACCGGCACATTGCATCTAGGAACCGGCACTTGGAACTGCGGTGGTTTCCGCCGCACAGTGAAGCTCTGACTTATGACCTTTCTTCAGCCGTTGATCTCGTTCAGCCCGGAGTCTGTGGATCTCCTCATCATCGTCATCATCGGTTTCGGACGATTCACTTTCCGCATAGTGTGTGGTGGTCTTATGCGTGCTCTCTGCCTTTTTCTCTGTGCCTTGACTCATCTCGGCTGGTGTTTTGGATGTCGTTGCATTCATCTGCTGCATTTTTGCCGCTGATTTTTTAGTTGCTTCCGCTGCCATGGCTTCAGCGATAGCCTCAGTGACTGTAATCTTTGGTCAGGTTAACAGTCGGCTTTGTAGGGTGAGGTATCTCAGTCCGAGGACCACGCAATCCCTCATGGCTTCGTCCATGTTTAGGAATTTGCATGCCCCTCCAATATCCCTGAGAGCCGCTACAAAGTCTGCGATGCTCTCACCTTCTCTCTGGTCTCATTTGTAAAATTCGTGTCTTCGAATAAGGCTGGAGACAGTCAGTGCGTAGTGAGCCTTCAGCAGCTTTTCTAGGTCTTGCCAGGCCATCTGTTTCACATCTTCTGGTTTCTCTAGCGCCTTGGCCATCTTGAACACTGTGGGCCCACAGTGCATCAGGAACACGGCTCTTTTTCGGTTGTCTGAGATTCCTTGCAAATCATTGCTTTCCAGGAACATGAGGAATCTATCGATGTAGGATTCCCAGTCTTCTGTTGCTGGGTTGAATCGTGCGGGTGATGAGTTGGCTCCGGCCATTTCATCTGCTCGGTTCTCGATGCCACGTGCTCGACTGGACTCCTCTCTCAGAATCCCACCTTCGTCGCTAGTGTTCTGTTCGCGAAGAATGAGACCGGAGACCAGCGTAACTTCAGCTCTTTTATTTAGTTCAGAAAGTCCGTCTCAACCAGGAGCCGTGGCAGCTCTTTTTGTAAAGAGGCTGCTCGCAGCTAGTGGCCAATGACAACTACTTGATTTTCCTGCCGCTGAGCTGACCAATCATAGGTTAGCTATTATTGGCCAATCAGCGTCGAGTAGGGAACCAATCAACTTCCAGTATTTCTTAACCAATAGGAATAGGCTCTTTGAAGTATGTTAATATGGAACATGATCAAAATTTGGTCACTTGACAATTGACATACACTTACAAAGTTTGCATTGCTCAGTCTAGGGTCATATGATCACCATTTGCAACCTTCTCAAAAGGCTTATGATGAGGCAGCCAGATTTGCTTAACAGCCATTTGATTCACTCAACAACTGCAGTGATTCACTTAACAAAATGGCAAAAAAGATTCTAAAATTGGGTGCAACTCACTGAACCCTTAGAACAGGGTTCTCCCCAATTTGGCAACTTTAAGACTTATGGGCTTCAACACCCAGGATTCCTCAGCCAGCATAGCTGAGTATTTTACATAGCATGGCTAGCTGAGGAATTTGGGAAGCTGAAGTCCACAAATCTGAAACTTGCCATGTTTGGAGGCCCGTCTTAAAAATTTTGGTCCCAATTATGATCGTAAATTGAGAATTACCTGTACATTATATCAAGATTACCATTGCATTTGAAAACTCTTTGATTTTTTTGTTTTTAATTTTCCACACAGAAAACCCATAACATGTCTTTGCCTAGCTGGGCTACAGCACAGGTTCTGGCAACTCTCTCAGAGATAGAAGTGTTTAATATTGAAGCACATGTGGGGATGCATGCTGCCCAAGAAAAGGCTCGATTCATTGGAGGTACAATTAAATTTGAATTATTTGCTCTGTTTGGAATCAAGACCTGGAAGTAAATGCCTCAAAGGTGCTTTTATTCTTCGAAAGGCAACTGGACTGTTTTTTTTTTCTTGAGGAAGAAGAAAACATTTTGCTTCTCATCAAAGAAGCTTCATCAGTTCTGATGGCAGGGAGATGAAAGGACTGGTGAAGCTTCTTGGAAAAGAAGCAAAACGTTTTCTTCTTCCTCCTTAGAGGAAAAAAAAAATGAAGAAGAAAAAGCACCTTTGAGATGAATATGATCTGGATGACTGAGAATCTCCACAGATATTTACAGGTAGTCCTTGACTTACAACAGTTCATTTACTTACAACAGTCCAAGTGACCATTCAAAGTTACATCACTGAAAAAAGTGACGTGACTATTTTTTACATTTACAATTGTTGCAGAATCCTCATGGTCAGGTGATCAAAATTCAGACGCTTGGCAACAGACTCATATTTATCATGGTTGCAGTGTCCTGGGATCATGTGATCATCCTTTGCAAATCTTCTGACAACCAAAGTCAATGAGTTAACCAGACTCACTTAACAACCGAGTTACTAACTTAATAGTTGCAATTATTCACTTAATAACTGTGGCAAGAAAGGTAAAATGGGGCAAAACTAATTTAACAAATGTCTCACTTAGCAACATAAATTTTGGGCTCATTGAAGACTACCTGTATGGTAAATTCTGCATTAGTAAGTTAAAAAGTAAACACAGGACAGTTTGAAGAAAAATAATTGAAAGTACGAAGTATATATCAGTTTAGAAATCTGTCTTTTCTCTTTTCTTTCTTTTTCTTTCTTTCCTTTCCTTTCTTTCTTTCCTTTTAAATTTCTATACCACCCTACAAATTGATTCTTTGCCAAGTAAATTTAGCACATTTCCTCATTAGGAATCTGTAGAATGATGTACATATTTGGTACATAGTTGTACCAGATGATGACAGGTTTTCTATCTACAGTGATGGCTGAATGATGCCATAGTGATGCCATTATTCACTAGCAGGGAATAGCGTAATGTTCCTTCACTCCTCAATCTCATTGGGAATTCTGCATTTCAAGGACCAGCAACTAGCCAAATATCAAGCTAGCTTGTTAGTGCCACCATGTGGCAGGAATTGCTGTTTAACATGCCAAAAACAGAGCCAGGGCCGGAGGAAGATCAGGACACTTCAACTTCCTTTCTAAGCTTTAGTATATTTTCTGATACAACACTGTGCAGATCCTCTCTTCTCGGTATTTTTCAGTCTTCTGCTTTTCTGAATATCAGATATATTTCAGATTTTCTATCAGCATATCTTCCTCTCTGCAGGGCTGCTGCTGGGTGCTATTTTGAGCAACTTTTCCAAAATGGTGTGCCAGGATCTGCCTCTTAAGATGATAATGTATTCTGCTGTAAGTTCTCCCATTCCTTATAATTACAAGGATGCACTTTGGAAAATGGGATAATCCAGAAAATTTAGAGCAATCTACTCCTCCCTGCAGCTATCATTATCTGCAGCACAGAATTTGTTTTGGACAGAATTTGAACATTTTTCTATAATCTTGAGAATTCTTGCTGCTGCCTTGTAGGGGTGCCATTATGACAAAATTTACCAGAAAAAAAATTGAACCCTACCTCCCTTCCTCCTGCCTGCCCCAGCTGAGTGAACATTTCAAAATAAGTGAATGAATTCAAACAAGGATGGCTCAAATCCAGTCATGCTTCCTGGTATCAGTGATTGAATATTTACCCACTGCTTATTTCAAATGTATATGGCTACCCACATTCCCCATGGTGATTTTGGGTAATGTAAACAAGCAAAAAAGCTATAATTGACAATGAGACAAACAGGAAGTGTTCTTTGTTTAACTTTCTCTGGACTTAAATATTTTTCTTCACTTTAAAAAGCTTTCCTTCCATTGGGTTCTGGCACTCTTGCTACAAAATCCTGCTCTGACGGTATAGAGAGCACAATATGCCAAGTTTTATTCAATAATAAAGATAAGGATAGGAAGGCAATCATGGACATGAGAAATGTGGGAAAAAGGAATATTCTGGTCTATTCTAATATGTAAATGGCATAGTAATTTTTTTTTTTTTAGCATGACAGCACCTTGATTGCTCTGCAGGCAGCCCTTGGGGTTTACAATGGCCACCTACCACCCTATGCAGCTTGTCATGGATTTGAATTCTTCCAAGAAAGCAATAAGTAAGTTTAAGGATGGGTGGGTCTCCTTTTGCAAGTGCCAAAATGCAGACATGGCTCATTGCTTTCCACCACATTCAAGAGAATTCTTGGGATCCTGTTAGCTTAAAAGGCTTGTGAATATTGAACCATAGGATCTAAGATTGGTTAAATCAGCTGGTGTTAATTTGACAAACCAGAAGCATCTTCAGCTTGCAAAGATGTCCAGAGAAGATATTTAAAGCTTAATTGGGGCAGTAACCTACATGCAAAAAAGATTGACTTTTGCCTTCCCATAATTATGTAGTTCACTGAAGTGTTAAAATGGAAATTTTTGCATGCCCTGAACTCGAGAAGGTACTAGATTCTAGACAAAGTCACTTCCATTTGATCATTTCATTTTGCTCTTCCATTCTTACAATATTTCTTCTGAGCCAGACTTTGCATCACTTTCAAAACCATTTCCTTGCAGCAGAGCTGGCTGCCTTCAAACAACCTGTCAGCAATTTTAGTTGCTGACGCATTAGTCAGACTGTAGCATCACAATAGAGAGAGGCTGAGGTGGCAGAACTTGAACATCAAGGATTGTGCAAGGGGAAAAAGCAGCAAATAAATATCTTTTGTCAGGTCTGTAAGGTTCAGGTTCCAGAATGGTGTTAAAACATTTAAATATTCACATTTCAGCTCTTTCAGCGTTGCTATGTTCTACCGCAACAGGAGTGACCAGAGGCCCCATATTCTACCTCTGCCTGGCTGCCCCACACCTTGTCCATTGTCACTGTTCATTCATCTCACCCGTACAGCTATCCCAAAGGACTGGGATGCAGAATGCCAAAACCCTCAGAGCGGTCCAGGTAATGAAATCACCTTCCCCCTCCTCTCTAGTACAGAGCTAGTTAATGGAAACTTTTAAACCTGATCCAATATTTTATTTGCAGGGCGTGCAGTGATAGCCCTGGCTGCAGCAGTAGGTGTATTGAGCGCAGCACTGCTTGGCATGGGTGTCTTCTATTGGAGGAGGTGATAATGAAGATAAGCTGAATGGCAGCCATCCAACCTCCATGGAGCAAGAAGCAAACTGCCATATATATATATATATATATATACATATATATATATATACACACACACACACACACACACACACTTATAAAAATATGGTGCAATGCAGCCATCTCGGAGAGCTCTTACTCAGCTTGCATTCTAATTGGGAGAATGTGACTAAGGGGGGAGCTGACAGACTTTGTGCCAGGCAGTTCCTAACTAACAACTACTTGGAAGCCAATACCAGCAGGAAATTCAGCACAGGGCATTAGTAGGAAAAAGATCGCAAAGTACTTATTTGAAATGCCATTGTTATATCTACAGCACAACGTAAGAGTTTAGCTCTCAAGTTATATGCCCTGCACTCAAAATTCCAAATGTTTTCCCCTTTTAGTTTTGGATGTCCAACCCAATTAAGATTTAAATACATTGCATCTGACAAATAGTCCCTGCTCATTTCTTCCAGTCTCCCCTAATATTCGATGAACTCTGTACTAAACAGAGGGACAACCTCATTATGCAATTCCTATTCCTACTAAAGGCTGCACTTAGTAGTTGGGGTGTCCTTGGCCAAGACCCCGCATTTTCATGCCTTTAGTAGTTTCTCACCACCCAGTAGGTAAATTGGGATTTTTGACTTTACACTACATACTAAAAGGGGAACTTTTATTCATATCAATAAAGGAGGCATCCTAGGGGAGGAAATCCTCAAACCCATTTCAAAGATCACATTCTTGGGGTCTACTTAACAAAAGGCAAGTTTAGAAAGCAAAGGGTAACAGAGAAGTTCAATAGTAGGGTTACCCACTGTCATACTGATATAGAAGAGCTACTTTGACATCACTGTACCAAAGGCAAATGCTACTTTCCCATTACAGAGGCACATCATTGTGGATACTGCATTTTTAGTCTTGCCAGTAGGAATGACCAACCCTACCAACCCCTTTTGTGTAATATCAATAAGCTTTGCAGACAAGTGGCAAGAAAAATAAATGTACTTTAGTATTTCATTTGTGACTAATACTTGCAGGCGCCACAAACTCCTAGATGGCTATATTGTCTTCCCAGGATCTCTCAAGGGGACACAAATGCATGAATACAGGGACCTAAAAGGTTGCAGACACTCAGTTGTATGGAAAGGCAATGTCATTGAAAAGAACACTGCTTGGAGATTTTCTGACTGGGATGCTATAATACATTTAGCGAGCCAAGATCACCTTCCAAAAGTGTAACTGCTACATTTTGCTGCAAGTCAGATTCCCCACTCTGCAGAGTAATTTTTGCTGTTCCTTTCCCAGCCACTGAAGGCTGCTTAGATTGCTTGACCCAGTTCTAAGTAGTATCTATAGCAGAGGTTCACATCCCACTGCATCATATGGAATTTTAAGTAAGCCGCACAGCTCTTCAAAGGTTACCCTTTTTCTGCTACTAAGAGTAGGGGTAGGGCTCAGAAAAGAACACTTGAAAAGAGGGGTTAAAAAACAACCCCTTTTAAGAAGGCATGCTTTGCAGCAGCATTATCAGTTAAGAGTTTACTCAAATGGGTGTGCATATAATGCTGTTGCTGTCCAAAGTAATCACAAGTATTTTGCAAGAGTTAAGTGGTATTATCCTTTGCAGCTTCAACAGACATAGCAAAGTTCTTCATCCATCAATGAAGCGTTAATTGAGTAAGAAAGTAAACCTGCTAGGATCTGAGAAGTAAGCCTCTCACTTCTTTCTGCATGAAAAACAGAATAAGGGACATAATGGATAAACAACGCCAAATCCCTCCCATCCCAAACAATGGATCCAGGAAAATTTCTGAGTTATATTTCTTCTTGGGGAAGAAGGTCCTCCACATAGACTTCTTCAATGCTCCCGCCAATTTGGTTCAGTCTGAATGAAACAAGTAACACAAATTACATTAGCACTGCAGCACCTAAGTTTGAACAGTCCTCCCCAATCAAGTATCCCGAGATTAGTTGTTTCAATTCCCATACATTTTGATAGGCATTCAAATGGATAGACCAGTGAAAATTACTAATCATCTTCACAGTACATAATTACTTACCAACAGCCTCTTAAGGGTCCTAGTAGGCTACACTGCGTACATTCCAGAAGAGCCTGGCTCACATGAAGCCTACCAGCAACTGTGTAACATTTCACTTTTACCTATGAAAAATAAAAAGATATCCAAATTAGAAATCTACTGGGGCCTTCTCTGGAGTGACTCCCTCCTTGTGGAACATCATCCCTTCAGATAAGATTGCCCCCCACTTTGGCACTCTTTCCCAAGGTTCTGCCAATGGGACCGGGGACCTGAATGACATAGAACCCATCAAGTGGCTGGTCTAAATGTGGTCACTGGGGATGGAGTGGGCATTGTTTTTTGTATTGGGGATTTATCCTTGTAAACTTCCCACAGAGCAAGGTGGCTGTATAAACTTTCTCAATAAAATCTTTAAAATGTGCTTTGCTTAAATTCCATTTTCAAAAATACCATGCTCCAAGTGTAGTAGCAGTTTTAAAGCAACAAGGCATTTATTCAATGTTGTGCTTCATTTCCATTTACATGTCTTCCAAGAGTAATTGACATTGTTTTGTCCATTAAGCAAAATCAATGGTTAAAATATTCAGCACCTAAAGCTTTCCATAAGCGATTACAGGTAGTCTTCGATTTACGACCACAGCAGAGCAAAAACTCCATTGCTAAGCAAGACAATAGTTAAGTGAGTCTTGCCTTCTTGCCAGTTGAGTGAATCACTGCAGTTGTTAAGTCAGTTATGTAGCTGTCAAGTCAATCCAGCTCCCTCATTTTGCTTGTCAGAAGGACTCAAAAGGTGATCGCATGATCCCAGGCACTGCAATCGTCAGGGATGCTGCAAGAGTTGTATGAAAAATGGTTGTAAGTCACTTTTTCCAGTGCCATTGTAACACTGAACAGTCACTAAATGAAAAGTTGTAAACGTTGAGGGCTACCTGTATAAAAGCATCCTCATCTATGGTGAGGGAAAAGAGGCAGAAGAAAACAGGGCATGGGGGGAAAATATCAGAAGATGGTTCTAACATGAAGCCCTTCCCTTCTGCATTATAATATTATATCCTCACCATCCACTATTCTACTCAGTTTCTCAAAAGCAAAAGACATTTGGAGAAGGCATAATAGGAAAAGAAGAAACCAACAGGCCAGTCCATTCTAGGAGGCAAAGTCTAGCCAGGAGAAGAACTCAGGCAGAGAATTAAGTCTGAGGCAGGCTGCATTTTGGAAAGGTTTGTTTATTTGGTGTCCAGAAACTACGACAAAGCATATACATTTAAAAATGAAGCATACCTTAGAAAAAAATTAAATGATTATTTATTGGACAAGTGTGATTACACACAAGGAATGTATTGGTGAATATGCTTAGTGTACATAAAGACATTGTTTCTGGGGGTGGCTGGACCACATACATTGGCACATCAGTAAGGTTTATATACACATTTTGAGCCTTTGGTGCGAGTGAAATGCTGGAAGCAGGAAGCTTTTATGGTCAGAGGAAATATTCTTCCTTATTAGTAAATATCTTCCTGGTTAAGCAGAAGTATAAGAAGTATAAGAACATGGGCATAAGTATTAAAATGGCTATGCCTTAAATGTTGATTCCAGGGCTGCCTGTCAGCATTTTATTTCTTTTTAAGGAAACATTGTGTTTCATTAGTAGGGATGGGTTTGACTTCAGATCAGAAAGCTGATTAAAAAGGGGGGTCAAAGGCTTTTAAACTTCCATCAGTTCTTTTTGTGCAACAACAGCACAATACAAACACAAGTCTTGCTGGTCCTACCTTCAACCATTCCATATGTAGAATAGCCTCATATCTTCCATTTGCAGAAACATCTATCTGGATCTGCATGTGGTTTGCTAGTAACTTCCGGTTTCCAGGATCTGGTATAATCACATCTACAAAATCTAGACATATGTTTGGGTGGGAGGGGGGGATAAATAGATCACTTTCACAAAGTTATATTAAGGTGAAACAAAAAATGACAACAAACTCCCTTCTCACTTGCTGGCCTCATTGCACTTACCACTCAAGTTTTTTTATTTGTATCCCACTTTTTATTTTACAAATAACCCAACAAAAGCAATATACCAATTTTCCACACAACCTCTTGCAGTGGGGTTGGCTAAGAGTGACTGGTGCAAATTCACCCAGCTAGCTTTCATGACTAAGACTTGAACTCAGTCTCCTGCTTTCTGGTGCCTTAATATCTAGACCAAGCTGGCTTTCATGATACCCACAATTAAATTATTTGGGGGACAAGGCAGCATTTTTTCCTGTGTTGCTTGGCCTTTTTAATGACATCTAGAAGGTCTATTTATTAAATGGGTATGTATGCATGCTTTTTGTGTGCACTTAGAGCAGTGTTTCTCAAACTTGGTAACTTTCAAGGTGAGCAGATATCAACTCTAGAATTTCTCAGCCAGCCATGACAAAGGAGAAACCTATTCTTTAATTAGCTTAGTTGTTATGATATACAGGCAGTCCTCAACTTATGACCCAAATTGAGCCCAACATTTCAGTTGTTAAGTGAAACATTTCAGTGACTTTTACCTCATTTTATCGCTGTAGTTAGTTTAGTATCACGGTTAAACAAATTTGGCTTCCCCATTGACTTTGCTTGTCAGAAAGTTGCAAGAAAGGATCATATGACCATGGGAACATTGCAACATTCATAAATGAGAGTCAATTGCCACATGTCTGAATTCTGATCATGTGATCATGGGGATGCTACAGCTGTTGTAATCCTGAAAAACACTCACAAGTCACTTTTTCAGTGCTGTTTTAACTTTGAACAGTCACTGAACTAAAAATTGTTAAGTCGAGGACTACCTGTACCAGTGTTTGCTTAACATGGCAGTCATCACCAGCAATCAAACATTCCCAAGAGCTTCTTCCTGAACCACAAATTTTAACAGGCAGGCCAGGATTATGTTCCTCAGTCCCCCAAGATGTCAAAGGCAAGGGGGGGCACTTTTATCATCACAGTAGTCCGTGCCCAGTGCTAACATCATTGGAAGAATCCTGTTGCCATGTTCTACACATCTATATACAGTAATGCTCCTACCCCACCTACCAAAGGAAAAGAAAAAGATGCTTAATTCAATTAATTCAAAGGTACAAATACAGATTAGGCAAAACCTGGCTCAAAACAGTTAACTGTGAAAGGAACCTTGGAGTCTTAATGGATGATCACTTAAACATAAGCCAGAAGTCTGCATCAGCAGCCAAAAAGGCTAATATAATCCCTTGTTTGTATTGTATAAGCAGAGGCACTGAATCAAAATCACGTTAAGTATAAATCACTGCTTTATATAAAGTATTGGTAAGGCTAAAACTGGAATATGGCATTTAGTTTAAAATATTGACTTTGGAAAATCTCAAAGAGCAGCTAAAATGATTAAAGGCTGAGACTAAAACAAATAAATAACGTTTGGAGGGTTTGGCTTGTCTAGAGAAAAGGACTAAGGGGTACATGATTGCAGCATTCCAGTATTTGAGAGGCTGCCATAAAGAGGAGGGGGGATCAACCTATTTCCCAAAACACCAGAGAGCAGAACAAGAAGCCATGGATGGAAACTAATCAAGGAGAGAAGAAATCTGGAACTAAGGAGAAACTTTCTAACAGTGAGAACAAGTATCCATTTGCTTCCAGAAGTTGTAGGTGCTTCATCACTGGAGGATTTTTAAGAATGGACTGTGGGCAGTCAGTTGTCTCAATTGGTATATACATATATATAGTGACTTCTGCTTGAGCAGGGCGTTGGGCTAGAAGACTTCTCTCTCCAAGATCCCTTCCAGCTCTATTCTGATTGATTGAATTCCCATTCCATAGATTCTTCAAGGCCTTTTTCTATAAGAGACATATCTTCCCGCCCATATCTTAGTCCTATTTCTTATTCCAATCCTCCTTTGCTAAGGAGTCCATTTATCCCCTCCCCGACTTTTTAAAACAATCAAAAAGTCCGGCTTTTGCCTTCTCCTTGTTAAAAAAAAAAAAAAAAATCATGGTTAAAAGTATCACAGCAGCAAAAAAAAAAAAATAAATGATCCAAATAATCCTTAAACAATCCCCGCTCCTCCTCCCCCCCCCCCCATCACCCGCCATTCCTGCCGCAATCACCCACCTGCAGCTGGCCGCCATTTGAAACAGAAGGGGACGCCGGCGCACGTGGCCTTTTTATACTACTTTGGCCCCGCCTTGATTTTTCTGAAGAACCTCACTCTCGCAAGAGACCACAAATTTACGCATGCGCGCTACCAAGAAATGCGCACGCGAAGGGAGGGAAAGTCTCCGCCCTTCAGCCTGTCTGGATGTGCGCGTGCGCGAAAGGAGGTAAAGAAAAAGCAAGTTGAAACTTCTGTTAAGTTATAGTAATAAAGTTCATAATCGAGGCAAAGAGGAAATGGGATGTGTTTTGTTGAGTTTCTTTGGCATCCTGTTGCCTCTTTGTCAGGGCAAGGCTTAATTGATAAAGCCGTAGGTTAGTTGATAGTTATCTTGCCCAGCGTGTCTCAACTTTTAAGATGTGTGGACTTCAACTCCCAGATTTCCCTTGTCGGTCATGCTGGCTTGGGTCCACACATTTTTAAATTTCCACGGTTGATTCAAAACTGCTTTTGTCGATGTAAACTGGAAAAGTGCATGAGCAAAGGAGAAAATTGAAACCAAATAAGCAGCAACCTTTACTTCTGATTGCTTTCTTCTAAAGGTCTAATTTTGGTTTTATGACTGTGATTAATGTATGTTTGTTTATTGGGATTTAGGATTAATGATTTGATGGCGTCTTTTCATTTATTAACCCCTGTCCTCTTTTCCAGGGTGTAGAATGAAATTGGGAGCAAATTATTGGCTTGCAATGCAAATTTTAAAGCTACTTGCCTGCCTACATTGTTTTAAATATGAATTCTTCAGATTTGTGGAGGTAATGCATATTACGACTAAGATTTAAGAGAGCCATTTTTTAGTGTAATGCAAAGGTCTCCAAACCTGGCAACTCTAAGACTTGTGGACTTCAAATCCTAGAATTCTCCAGCCAGCATAGCACAAGCACTGTGGCTGGCTGGAGAATTCTGGGATTTGAAGTCCACAAGTCTTAAAGTTGCCAGGTTTGGAGACCTTTGCATTACACTAAAAAATGGCTGTCTTAAATCTTAGTCGTAAAATATGCAACCCCTGGTGAAGTGCTTAAAAAATAGTTCTAAGCCTGTCATAGGCACAAAAACCAAGTGAATGATTGGGTCAGTATGCTCTCTCAGCCCTAAGGCAAAAGCAATGCAAACCACTTCTGAAAATGGGATCACCCAAAAATAATGAGTCACTGGAATCAAAACTGACTTGAAGATTCACACAGAAAATATTATTCTTAGAGGAACCTTTAACTATCGTTTTCTAGAAAGCACCAAGAATACTTTGTTTCCCAGGTGAATATGATTGGCCACAGAGGTAAAATGCTATAATGAAATTGTCTTTCCTAGCAATCATGATTTTATTGTTATCAAAATGTTTCATTCTACCAGAGAGAAAGATAAAGTATTAGTTGTAATGTCTATAATACCAATTTACAATTAGTATTAAAAAGGTTATGTTCCATAAATCACTCACATATTTAGAAACAAAACTAATTTAGGGAAACCTAAATCTTTGGCTCTCTTGGGATGAATAATTTTTTGTGATAGTAAACTGAAAAAAATATAAAACATGCTCAAATAGCTGGCAAAATCACTAGGGCTACAAAATGTCAATATGAATTAATCAGATGCTAACTATACAGTTTTAAGCAATAGAAAAATCTACAACAGAATTGTTGTAAGTCAAAATCCTGAGGGATGTTTTCAGACAAAGTAAAAATAAGTGACATTAAGCACTGCAGTAGGAATTACTGGCGTTCAGTGGTGCTGATTGAATGTTATTTTAAAGCCAGAAAAATTCCATATTTGGCCAACAGCTCCTTGAAAGTGACTTGCATCTGGAACTTCAGCCACAGTACTAAGCACTTGGTACAAAAGCAATACACAATTAATGAAAGCTAGTGAGATAAAAATTACCCTTGCATCTGGGGAGAAAAACCAAGATCTACAGCAGGGGTCTTCAAACTCTAATAAGATCTACAAAGCTGTAGATCAAGGGTCTTCAAACTTGGCAAATTTAAGACTTGTGGATCTTAACTCCCAGAATTCCTCCTCCAGTCATGTAAGCTCAGGAATTCTGGGAGGTGAATTCCACATGTCTTAAATTTGCCAAGTTTGAAGACCCTTGATCGACAGCTTTGTAGATCTTATTAGATCTACAAAGATCTACAAAGCTGTAGAATGTCTTGCAATATGAGAATTATATATATATAGTCCAACTTATGACGTTGCTTAGTGCCCATTAGTGCCAAAGATATTTACAACCAGGTTTTAAAAATTATAAAGGCTACACCACCACCTCCTGTGGTCATGTGACTTCATTTTGGGTGCTAGGTAACCATCCCGCATTTATGGACATTTGCAGCATCCTGCAGACGCATGACTACAATTTACGATTATTTTACTTAAAACCAGCATTTACTTAACAGTTTTTGCAAAAACAAAAAAGAACCCTCATAGCAAACAACAGGTTACTAAACTCCGCTATGTTTGTTTAACAATCACTTTTTAAAAATGTCATAAGATTCAGTCATAAGATGTCTTGTTTTACAATCATCATGATTAACAACCATAATAGGCAACTCCTGTTTAAAAACAAAAAACACCTTGCTAAAACCAAAAGAAATATATTCTGTCTTTCACAAATCCTTCTCTTTGACATTTCTGAAAAATCTTTGGCTTATCTTGCTGTTGATTTTCTGAAAATTCTTAGCATGTACTTCTTCCATGTGGCCAAAGGAGAGACAGTCATTTTTCTCTGTGGTCTTTAAACAAGCATATACACTGGGCAGTTCGTGCCCTCAAAATGGCAACACAAGGGACTGAAATCAGATACGCCCCCAAAATAGATGGCTGGTGAATTCCTGACCTTGGAGCTAGGCTATGCTGTGAAAGCAAATGTAAGGACCTTTTTAGCTGTGTAGGGGGAGAAGGAACAGCACAAATAAAACCGAAGTTTTGATTTTCTGCTGGACAACCTAATACATCAATTTCCATTTTCAGGAGTGGGTTGTAACAGCTACTGTAGAAATTGCTGCTTTGCCCTCAGAAGTTCTTGGCAAAGGGAAACTAAGTTTCTACCATAATGATAATTTTGCCAGCCGAGAATGGATTATCTTAATCTGGAGTTTGGAATCTAAGCTTTCATTGGTTTCAAAAGAGTAAGTGCTTAGTTCTTATATCATGGAGGGGGGAAATTATTGGTATTTGCTCATGGCAGGCCTGCGAATAAGAGTTTTTGTACAGAAAGACCTCAACTTACAACAATTCATTGAGCGACTGTTCAAAGTTACAATGGGACAAGTGACTGCCAGCCCTTGCATTTAAGGCCATTGCAGCAAGTCACATGAACACTTGGCAACGTACATTAATTGGTTGCAGGGTCATGGAGTCATCCGATCGGCATTTTGCAACCTTCCCAGACAATTTCTGATAAAGTCAATGGGAGAAGCCTGCTTTGATTATCAACCATGTAATTTATTTAACAACTGCAACAGTTTTCTTAACCCTAGCAAACAAGGTTGTTAAAATCAGGTGAACTCACTTAACAACCACCTTGCTTATCAACAGAAATTCTGGTCCCAGTTGTGATACATAAGTCAAGGACTTCTTGTAGTAAGAATTGAAAAACCCAAAGACTTTAAAATGGCGCTTTCTGTTTTTTCCATTATTACGTACTACTTGCCAACTGCTCCTAATATATATCCCAATGTCCTTATGTTCCTTTAATTCTTGCAGTAAATTTGCACACATACATATGGAACATATGTTCCATGCACATGCTTCAGACAGTGAAATTAGAATTTGATATGCCAAAACAAAATAGATCAGTCAATTTTACTGACAACCCCAGCATATTCCTGGTCATGCACAGATCAGTTTACCCTGGTTGTATGCTTTCCATTGTAGTTATTTGTAGCTTTAGGGTGGAGCTTTATACTTTGGGCTCTCTCCCCCCTTCCCTTTATATTGCATGTGAGTGTGTTAGTTTTTGTTTCTAGTGTTCCTAGCAAAATTTGATCACATAGTAAGAAATTTGTCTAGTCTGATGTCTTAGAGACTTTAGAGGGGAAAAAAGATCAAAATATGCTCCCTTATGTATGCCCCATCATTTTCCTGGAATAGAAAAGCTGTTCTCTCTCAGGTTTTGGAAAAGATCCAGGGGTACAGCTGTGGCAGCTGTCAGGGCGTGGAGGGAACCAAGAATCTGCTGGGACAGCACGTAAAGATCAATGCTATGCCTGTCTGGGACATTTGAGTAGGAAAGGTAACAGCTTCTTCCTAACATATCCCAGTTACAGGACTGTGCAATATTCAGAGCTAAGTAGCATCAGTGGTTCGGTAACAAAGGGTTAACTAGTCTTCCTCCCCCCCCACCAAAAAAAAAAAAAACTCCTGAAGTTTGACATTCCCCAGCAAGGAGGAATTTTCCAGGCCTAAATTCATCTCCTACCAGCAACAGCCCTTTTTCCAAGTTTGGAAAATATTGGAAGACTGGAAATTGCAACAGCATGAAAGAGAAGGCAGAATCGAACAAGGAAGATGGGAAAGGTAAGTTCAAGTAACTTGAACTTACTTGTGAATGTGTGCAGCAGTTATGAGAGAGAATAAGTATAATTTGGACAATCAGGGAAGAAATTAGGCTCCAGAGGCCACCTCAGTCATGGGAAGAAAGACAGAGTTGGGAGGGAGGAAGAAAAAACAAAGAGAAATATGAGAAGAGCAAACATTAAGGGATGAGTGTGCTTGTGTGAAGAGAGAGACAGTAGAAGCAAGTTAATGTGGCAGGGAAGAGCATGCAGGATTCAAATCTTTGTTTCATTGTCCATGAAATGGATCACGACATCAGATCTCCTTTTAGGAAAGTGGAAATGATCATACAACTTGCTTCATAGTATTGTAAAAATTAGGAACAGTTAACTAAAAAAATTACCATCATGAAATTATCCAGACCACAACTATTTATCTGTGGGACATAATGTACTTTATACTGTAAAAGGAACTGTTGCTTTTTGCAATTTGGCAATAGCAGAATCTGTACTGGGCACTCTAAGAATGGGGGGAAAGGCTAGGATAAAAATATCAATTAAATCAATAATGACTGGCCACTGGCCAGTTAATTCTAATTTTGTGATATTTTAAACTGGAAGGGTAGATGATCTACCCTAGATAGTTTAGTGGATTTATCTGCATGCATTGGAATACATACATATTTATTTGGGGAATAAATATTAAAGTATAATCAGCATATGATTGTTGTATCTGTACAATAAAATAATGGTGCATCATTTTAATGATAAGTGGATGATTGATCAGATAAATAATTGATTGATAAATGATTGGTGCAACAGATCTGCAAATTGGTAACATACTAGAATTTCTAAAAAATCATTCTTCTTGACAAGTATATTTCCTTGACTTAGTGGAGATTACTTCTGTTGTGATTATTTCTAATTAAATATACTGCTGAGAGGATCTTTTCTCAAAGAGGTATTTTACCATAGTTTTTATTGCCATAATTTTTATAGTTTTGATGCTTGCTTTTAATATTTCATTATTCCCTGCTCTTATGGTTTTTAGAAGATCTTTAAATGGAAAATGTTAGCTATCGGGTAACTCTCATTGAATGAATGAATGAAAAAAATAATCTTGTAAATGAGCAGAAAGATAATTTTTCAGGATAAAATAGGGTTAAGTAGGAAGATATATCTCTGTTTGAAAGGGGAAAGGATTAGGGTGAGGGTCAGTACAGAAGGTACCTTCATCACAAAACTTGTAAGGACCAAAAAAAAGAAGAAAAACTGTATTTGGGGACCCAACAGCTGATTTAAGAAATTAAAATATTAATTTTAAAAATAATTTTAAAAATATTAAAAGAGAAAGAGAAATAGTAAAAGGGAAAGCTGTGAGGAATAAGTGAGGAAGGGGGAGAAATAAAAGGGGAGGATGATACTGAACTAGAAGGAGGTGCTATGAATTAGTGAGGGTGGCAGGCACGGATGGAGAACTGAGAGGCAAGGAAAGACAGAGAGAGAGAGGGAGGTGGGAAGGGAGAAGGGTGAGGGTGGCTGGGAAGAAGAACGGCACAGCTAAGTCCTCCCTGGCTCTTGCCCCAGCTTTTTCTCCCCTCCACCATCCCACTGGTGCTGAGCCACCACCATCTGTTACTCTGGAACGGAGTGTGCGGAGGACGGGTACAGGCAGGATGGGGGCTCCACCAGAAGGTAGGTTTTCCAGCCAGAAGCAAAATTGCTCAATGGGCATTTATAGCAGTGGGGGCGGAGGAAAGGGGTGGGCCCATAAAATGGAAGTTTAGGATGCACTCGGAGAATGGCCAGGGTGTTCAACCTTCTTCAAACTGCTATGCTCCTCATAGGTTAGATTGTAGACCCTATTGTTTCCAGCAGGCCAGGGATGATGGGAATTGTAATCCAGTACATCTGAAGGACTTTTCCAGGCCAGGGAGAGTTAGCGTCCACTTCCATCCCTATGATTGTTATGCAAAATAAATGGGGAAAACATTTATAGGATAGATTTTACTATAAAATGGAGTGCAAATGGAGAGACTTAATTACTTTATGTCAAGGAAGAGGTACTATTTGTCCTGGATCCCAAATATTGTCCCCAATCCTGTAGAATAAACCACAGTGTTAACTATCCAGGTGGCAAATCCAGAAGAAAAAAGCTTTTTGGTGACATATGAACATTTTTTGAGAGGGATAAAAAAATAAAAATAAGGGGATATCTTTACCTATAAACCTGATGCTGGATAGAATTTCAAAGTCAGCTTAAATTATTGTAACATTGTTTTTGTTTCATTTTCTCTATCAAATTTTTATTACGTTTCCTCCAAAGAAGTCTGGGTGGCTTCTGTGGGTCTCTCTACTCCCCATTTTATTCTGACCACAACCCAATGACAGGAAGGAAAAACCAAGAGACAATGCAGCATGAAGATTTAGAAAGCAAGACTATAATTTGTGGGGCAGATATTTGGTGGGGGGGAGAGATGGTTGCATGTGGCAGCGAGAATGGCTGGGAATTTCTGAACTGGAGATGGCAGTTGGAGAGTATTTCTCAACCTTTGCAGCTTGAAGATGTGTGGACTTCAATTCCCACAATTCCTTAGCCACTGTGTTGGCTGGGGAATTCTGGGAGTGACTAGAGTAAAGTGATGCTTCAGTTAGAAAATTGATCAAGGCCTCTGCTGTTAATAAAAGGGTCATCAAATGATTGTGAAGTTTGTGAAAACTAATCCTTGGATGGATCAATGTGGTTTAGATTTGGGGGTGATCTGGGATGCTTCCCAGTGGACAATTCTTAGTATTGCTGGTAAAAATAAATAAATAAATGATTTTTTGTGGGTTTTTTAAAAGACAAAAGAGCCAGTATGATCACTGAGGGGAATATGTGCAGAAGTTTCTGCATGTAAAAAATGGGGGGAGGGTGTTTTCAATGATATGTTAGTGGCTACCATCTTGACCTTTTTGACCTCCCTGGTATCCATAGTTACATGGAATCTTGGACTTGCTTTTTAGTAAAATTCCAACAGGTTGATTGGATAAGAAAGGCCCCTTCTAAAAGAAAGCAGTATACTGGGGAGCATTTGAAGGGATTCATGGGTTGTTGTATTTGTATAAGCAGGATCTGGTTGTGTAAATTATTTCAGTTTGATCTGGATAAATGTATTAAATGCTGATCATACTCTGATGGGGAAAGCTGCCAACATTATTTTTTCTACATGTAAGAACAGTGCCTGAATTTGCTTTCCCCACCTCTTCCCTCCCCAACCCTCTGCTTTGTATAATATATGACCTCTTGGTTATGCATCAAAAGACAGGGAATATCCCACAATCCATATTTATAAGCCAATTTTGGAACCTTTGTTTCTCCCTAATGAACAGGGAAGAAATTAATAATGATTCAGGCATTCTGAAACCAAAGGAAAACTGAAGTCGTAAACTTTAACCAGCTTTGAATGATTTGGAACTAAGTGTCATGGACAGTTAAGGGTGCCAAGTTCTTATTCTGAACCATCGAAGAAAATTTGGGTAGATCTTGGAAAGCTGGTAAGTCAGTTCCTAGAATTTGCTTTGCCTCCACCCTGCTGTGAGAAACAAAGAGACAGCCTCCATCTGGCAATTTTAACCAGTTTTTAAAAAACTTTTCTTTCTCATTTTTTCTTAGTTGGATGGAAAACTGCAAGCAGTGCAGCCAAATTTAAGAGGCAGAAAGGAGCCATTTTCCCTAGAACTAATCTTGATTCGTCTTTACAGCCCAACCCAGCCCTTGCCAACTCCAGCTGGGAACTGCCTTCTCTCCCCTCTTCTTATTTTCCAGATTCTTTTTTCTTTCTTTCTTTTTTCTTTTTGGCTTATGGAAAAAGCAGTTGGAGCCAAAATAAAATTAAATTTTAGTGCTGGATCTCAGTGGTAGGAGGGGAGTTTAATGTTGTCCTAGAGGCTGTAAGGAATAGAAAATGGAAGAAACGGCTATTCTGTTTGGAGCCTGGATGAGGAGTAATTTTGGTAGGATGAAATCTCTGAATAATTTGTGAGTTGTTCAGAGCCATTTAAACTGAGAAATACAGTTTAGAAAGGCAAATATATTACTTCGTGGCAGGACTGCTAAATCTTTAACAACTTCTGGCAAACAACAGTTCAACAGATGTAAATTTTGGATGCACTGGCAGGGAAACTGTATCTGCTGATGATATCACATTATTCAGAGAAATTAAAAACAATATGGGAGCTGGACATAGCTTAAAACGAACAACTCCAAAATGCAGGAATGAGCAAGAATATGTAGCAAATGCAATGCAATATAACTAAATGTAAATGCTAAGAAAATGCTAAGATGCAAAAAAAAAAAAAGGGTAGTTGGATCTTCAAATATAAAAATAAAAATATAAAGTCAATTTGATCTAGCAGTTAAGATATTGGCCTAGAAACTAGGAGATTGTAAATTCTGGTCCTGCCTTAAGGCCCTGTCACACTGGCTGACGGATGCAAAACGTTTTAAAAAGGACACAGCGGATGAGAAAAATGTTCCATCCGTTGTTATCCGCTCTCAAAAGTGCCCCGAATTTGCATAAGCAGAGCGGACAACAATGGAAAGGGACGGACGGGGGGAGGACGTAGGGCGGATGGAAAGCGGATGCTCCACAGAAGCCTAGTGGATGGGAGCGGATGGCACATCTGCAAGGCTTCCAGGGGAACAGAGCAAAGCAGACGTGGAACGGATACAGCAGATGCCGAGCGGATGCCGAGCGGATAAAGCGGATGCACAGCGGAAGCCTAGCGGATGCCTAGCGTTCACTGCGCATGCGGGGAGGATGCATTGCGTCAGCCCCGGGGATATAAAGGGAAGCAGCTCGGAAGCAGGTCACCATTCAGAGGAAAGACCTGCTTCCAGACACAGCCTGCCAGCCAGCCTGCCAGCCTGCCTGCCAGCCTGCCTGCCAGCCAGCCAGCCAGCCAGCCAGCAACCCCACAACCATGGGGAAGAAAAGGAAGCCTCTGCCATCTGCTGCCAGCCCTGGCAAGAGGGACAGGGCCACCCTCCCACCCCGTGGCCCTCACTCTGCTTCTGCTGGAGCTTCTGCTGCCCGGGCTCGCTCTTCTGGGGCTTCTGCTGATGCTGCTTCTGGAGGAGCTGCTTCTGCTGATGCTGCTTATGGCAGTGGTGCTTCTGCTGGTGCTGCTTATGGCGGTGGTGCTTCTGCTGATGCTGCTTATGGCGGTGGTGCTTCTGCTGG
>BLBF01000050.1:3552333-3574238 GCA_015471245.1 Laticauda colubrina
TACTCTGCTGGCACTGCTCCTGGCGGTGGTGCTTCTGCTGGTGCTTATTCTGCTGGCACTGCTCCTGATGCTGGTGCTTCTGCTGGTGCTTACTCTGCTGGCACTCCTCCTAGTGGTGGTGCTTCTGCTGGTGCTTACTCTGCTGGCGCTGCTCCTGGTCCTGCTGGTGCTCCTGGTCCTCGTGCTCGTGGTCCTGCTCGTCCTCGTGGTCCGGCTCGTGCTCCTGGTCCTGGTGGTGGTCCTGGTCCTGGTCCTGGTGCTCCTGGTGCTGCTGGTGCTCCTGGTCCTGCTGCTGCTGCTGCTGCTGGTGGTGGTGGTGGTGGTGGTGTGGAGGAGCAGCCCTTACAACCTCAAAGCCTCTCTGATGAAGGCCCAGATGGCCCTGCCAGAGGGAGAAAGAGGCAGACATGTGAATGGGAGAGGAGGCAATACACCATAGAAGAGGAACATGAGGAGGAGGTGCTTGAATGC
This sequence comes from Laticauda colubrina, assembly GCA_015471245.1. Taxonomy (NCBI): domain Eukaryota; kingdom Metazoa; phylum Chordata; class Lepidosauria; order Squamata; family Elapidae; genus Laticauda; species Laticauda colubrina. The sequence continues at coordinate 3,552,805 of BLBF01000050.1, forward strand.
CTCAGGGAGAATGAATATCTCTGGCGGAAGGGACACAGGCTCTACAGAGACACCAAAAGGAAGCAGGCTGCTTGGAGAGAGAAGGCGGAGAGCCTGGGCTACACTTTGGAGGTGCTCCTCGGCTGGTGGAAGCACATGCACACCTGGTACGGGAAGCTGCACCTCAAGAAATCTGGCCAGGCCAGGGTTAAGCTGACAGACAGAGAGACCTATGTGATGGCCAGGTGCAGCTTCCTGGAGGGTGAGATCCGCCACCGAGGAGCAGCCCCTCTGTCTACCCTCTCTCTCAGGCAGCCTGCTGGGAGCCAGTCCTCTTCTGGCAGAGAGTCAGCTCCTGTGTCCAGGCAGGTATCTGTGGAGCGTGCCATGGCGGAGAACCCCCCGACAGCTGTGATATCCGTGGGGTGCGCGGAGGACCCCCTGACGCAGTGGGAGAAAGGAGACGCCACTTCCACCACAGGCCAACCCGCATCCACCCCCAGCTCCACCTCCACAGAGAGGCAGAAAGCCGCACAGGAGGGGCAGAGCCACACTGTCCTGCTGGAGATAAGAGACACCATCAGAAGCAGCGTAGATCTCCTCTCTCAGCTGGTACAGACCAACGCCCCAACCTCCGACCGCAAGCCCTTCCTCACCTATGTCAACTAGACCCTCATGAACATGTCGGAACCCCAGTACCAGGTGGTGAAGGACAGGATCACCAATCTTTTTCACAACCCTCCAGACCAAGCTGAACCTGCTCCCACCCAGTCCAGGCCTGCTCCTCCACCCCAGGTGATGTCACTGCCCTTCCAAGGCTTTCCACAGGCCCTCACCTACCAAGGCTACAGGTACCAGGAGCTCCAGCAGCACAGGCAGCCCTTCCCAGTCCAGGCACAGGTACATCAGATGCTGTTGCCACCGGTTCCACTGATGCCACCGATGCCACCCACGCCACTGATGCCAGCCATGCCACAGATGCCACCCACGCTGCCGATGCCACCGATGCCAGTCCTTACCCAGCTGCAGACCAGACAGCCCCACTACACTGCTCCTTCCTCCACCCCACAGCCAAGCCTGGCGTCGGAACATATGTCATCGGTATTGAGGCTGACACCCCATGTCATGGAGGAAGGGGCTCTCAATATCACGGGGCTGAGCCAGCTGTCTGAGAGCTTCCTCAACACACCGTCCCCTGTTGTCCTCTCGGGGCCAGGCACCCCATTGGCGCCTCACACCAGCACTCCAGCAGCAGCCACCTCCACAGCACCTGGACCCTTCACCCCTGAGATGATGGGAATGCCTCAGACTGACTGAGAAGAGTGCCAGAGACTGGGTTGACTTTATTTTTGCTTTGGACACTTGACTTGGGTCATTTTTCTTTTACAGCTTGTTATTAATAAAGTTTATCTTTGCTTCACACACTTGCTTCATTTATTTTAGTCAATGAAGTCTTCGTGGAAACTTTTAGAAATGGTTTAGCCTTTGCATGCTTGTGGGATGGGTTAAGATAGCAGTGGGATGGGCAGGGATACCTTTGGAATGGGTAATAGCTGTGGGATGGGCAGGGATACCTTTGGGGTGGGTAATAGCTGTGGGATGGGCAGGGATACCTTTGGGATAGGTAAGGATAGCTGTGGGATAGATAAACCTCCTGTGCAAGCATAGTGGGACTGGATGGTCCACCCTCCCAGGTGCAACACCTATGGCCCTTTCTTAACAATAGTAATGTAATGATTCATCCACACAGGTCAACATAAACACAACTCTTTATTAAATGCCCTGTTCATTGTAGGCCCACCCAACATGCATGGCCCAATCTCATCAGTGTGATGAGACAGGCTGAAGGAAGCATCCATTAATCATCTATCATCCTGTCTTGCCACTCCACTGCTCCAGCTGGGGAGTTGCACCAGTGTCTCAGGAGGTTGCGCTGCTGCTTCCCTTCACGTGAAGCTCTGTTGGGGCCTGAGTGTCTATCAGGTTTTGCCCTTGCCTCCATTCCTCAGGCTCCATGTCCCCATTGCCTTGTTGGAGGTCCACGAGCCTGTTCTACAACACTGGGTAGCGGATGCGCAGGAGATTGTGCAGGATGCAGCAAGCTTCCACGATCCTCCTCACAGTCTCTGGGCGATGCTGCATGGTGGTGAGAAGTACCTGGAACCTGTTGGCCAGGATGCCAAAGGCGTTCTCCACTACCCGCCTTGCCCTGGACAGCCTGTAGTTGAAGATCCTCTCTTCACGGGTGAGGAGTCTGGAAGTGTAGGGCTTCATGAGGTAGGTTCTGAGGGAGAAGGCATCATCCCCCACGATGAAGTAGGGCACATGTTGTGTGTCGTTGGGCAGGGGTCTGGATCTGGGAAGCCCATGATGAGGTTGGGTTCCAGCCCCTCCTTTAGGTGATTGGCGTTGCATACCTGGGCATCTGAAGCTGACCCGTTGCCTGAAGCATCGATGTACATGAACTTGTCAGCATCGACCATGGCAAAGAGGATGATGCTGAAGAAGCCCTTGTAGTTGAAATAAGTGGAGCCTGACTTGGCTGGAGCTTTGGAGGCCACGTGCTTGCCATCTATGGCTCCAACGGTGTGGGGGAAGTTCCACTTCTGATACCACTGCTCTGCAACTTTCTTCCATCCTTCTTCAGTGGAGGGGCACTGGAGGAGCTCCTCCAGGTATTCTTCGATGATGGCCTGCACCACTTCTCTGACCACAATGCTGATGGTGTTGTGTGGCACCCTCCAGCCGTGCTGCATGTTCCTGTAGGTGGTCCCTGAGGCCAGGTGGCGCAGAGTCAGTGCCACCTTGAGCCCAGGTTCCAGGCTGGGCCGGAAGTTGGTGTTTGCCTTGGTCAACCTGGGTCTCAGCCGCTCCACAACTTCGTCAAACATGGCTGGAGGCATCCTCATGAAGTTCTGGAATGCATGAGTGTCTTCGTTACTCAGCTCCACCATCAGCTTGTTGTACAGTCCGTACTCTGCTCTTCTGGCGATCCATCTTCATACCCAGACGCTTCTTGGCCGCCTCCTTTTCTTCGTGTAGAACAGTTGAAAGAGCCTGTAGATGGCTTCGCACTGTTGCAGAACGATGGTGGCTACCAAAAGGAGTGTGTGATGATCCATGGTGGAGATGACTGGATGCTGTGGAAGAGGAAGAGCAAGAGCAAGGCTGTAGAGGTCTGCACAGCAGGGCTGCTGGTCTGAAAGTGAGATCCAGGTGAGTTGCTCCCCCTTTTTATAGGAAATATAGGTTTTCCCCTAGGTATCCTTCTGCATCCTCTAGGCATCCTCTAGACATCCTTAATATCCGAGATAGGTCCCCTCTGCGAACGTTTTTTCCGTTTTAATGCTTTCTTTGCAAGCTGCATCCGCTTTCATCCTTTCTCCGTCCGTGCTACTAACGCTACGCATCCGTTCCGCATCCGTTTCGCTTCCTCCCTGTGTCCGTTTTCCACTGGAGTGGATTTGAGTTGCGCGGATGCGCAGCGGATGCCTAGCGGAGGTGTAACGGATGCCGACGGATGCAGAACGGATGTTCCCCGTATGTGTAGCGGATGCAGAATGGATGCGTTGGATACATTTTCTGCTCAAAAAGTTTTGAGCAGCTCAAAACTTTTTGAGTGGATGGAACCTCAGTCGACGGATGCTGGATGGATAGAGAGGAAGAAAAACAGACACGGTGAGTACAGAACGGAGGCATTGCGTTCACCAATGGATGGCAAGTGTTTTTCTCCGTTTTACATCCTCTTTCCATCCGTTAGTGCAGTGTGACATGGGCTTTAGGTATGAAAGGGTGACTTTGAGTCAGTCATTCTCTCTCAGCCCAGCCTATCTCACAAGGTTGTTGTTATGGGGAAAATGGGAGGAAGAAAGAGTATTATGTATGTTCACTGACTTGAGTTATTTATAAAAATGAAAAAAACATAACAATTAACAAATATATAATCAATTTCTCTGGAATATCTGCTACTCTGAGGGATACTTTGGGATCCTGATGGGATTACCAAATTCCCACTATTGAAATACTATATGCCTCCCATTTTCCAATATGACACTTCGTAGATATGAGATTCCAACTCAGCAATCCCATTTTAAACAAAGCTGCTGAATGCATTAGAAACTCTCTGGACTTCTATCTCCCCTCTAGCATCTCTCATTTTAGTGGCCAACATCATTAACCATATTGATTGGAGGCTCCTGAGAGATCAGGCCATCTGAAGGGCTGCAGTTTGGATTTAAGGACAATTGAAAGAAGAAGCAATATTAATTGTTCTTGGAGGAAATGTTACAATGCTTGGGCTTGTAAAAGAAGGCATGATATATAATAACATCTTGGTTTAACAGACACCACCAGCCATTTAGCAAATTCTGGATGCAATAAGCCAAACTTTTATAGGATTTATGCAAAGCCTAAAAATGGGTTAATTGAATAAACTATTTTTTTCTGGGTTTGCAAAACATAAACAGTACCATTAACTAACCATAGAATCTAGGTTTGGACAACACATTAGGCTGCAATGCAATTAATTAAACTGTGGCTCCATATATCATATAAATCAGGATTTGTCATAGTTTTAAGGATTCAGGAGCTTGCAGGAGAAGGAATTTAAGAGTTCCACAGCAAGAGTCAGCTCTCCTAGATATAAGCCACATGGAAGGGGAATAGATCCTATATAATTAATAAAACATACAAAAAAATAGATCCTATATAAAGTTACCTGTGAAGAACAAGGGGAAGAAATATCTGTAGACAGTAGCTAGACCAGTGATAGCAAACCTTTTGGTTGTGGTTTGCCAAAAACGTGGGCGCGTGTGTGCTGACACCCACAATGCAATGCACCCTGCTCCCCTGTATATGCATATGCAACACCCCTGCCCCATCCCCTTACCTGCACAGTGCATGTGCGCGCCTCCCACCTGATTTTTGGCCCATTTGAGGCCATTTTCACCCTCCCAGAGGCTCAAGTGAAGCCTCTACAGCCTCAGGAGGCCAAAAAGTAGGCCTTCCAGAAATACCGGAAGTGCCCTCCCAAGGGGAGGCTGTTTTCGCCCTCCAGGGAAGCCTCTGGAACCTCTGGAGGCTGAAAACAGGCTTGTTTTGACACATCCACTATTTCTGGAAGGCCCGTTTTTCAGTTTCCTGAGGCTGTGGAGGCTTTCCTCAAACAGGCTGAAAATCAGCTGGGAGTTGCACGCATGAGCAGTACAAGTAAATTTGGCTGGGATTCTCATGCCTGCACAAATGGTTCTGTGTGCCACCTGTGGCACACATTCCATAGGTTCACCATCAGAGAGCTCGACTATACATATTAGGCATTTTAGTAAACTATATAACTTGTTAGGTTTTGGTTCAACATTAAGCTACCAGATCTGAACTGTAAATGCATGATGATCACCAAATGACAGCAAATGTTGCTTTAAAGCCCAGATCCAGTAACCCAACTGAGCAAGAAAGCAGTTAAAACCATCATTCTTGTAGGCTTACTGAATGAAACTCTGCTTCTATGCAATTAGAGATACTTGCTTAGTTCGTAGCCTCTGTTTTCTTCCTGCTATGTTTTTGAGCTCCATTAAAAAAAAAAACCACCAGATTATAAAGACAAGAGTTGCTAAAAAAGTAGAGAAAACAAACCATGGTTGCTTTGCTCTGCTCACCTGTGAGATTGATTACCTTATTTCTGATTTGTTTACAACTGTAATAAAAATATAGCCTTCATCTTTAAACATGAAGGCTACATAAATATATGGGCAGAAGAGAGAAGAATGTAGGGTTCTTTCTGAATGCAAAGTTGGATTCATACCTCATATGACTGATTACAGCAATGCCACCCGTGTACCTTCCTCCTTAGGAGTTGCAGTGGACTCCCAGTGTGTGCAGAGCAAAAGTTTCCTTTCCATGCACCAGGCAATGATCTTGCAAGACAAAAATGTTCCTGCATCTTTGGCCAACAGAAGATATAGCGGCAGAACCATGGACCTTCACGACACAGAAGTTATCAGCTGGGACTCCCATGCAAATGCCTCCCTCGCGCCCCACTACTTTATTCATAGCATTTCAAGGAGCCTCAAATGATATTTGAGTTTCCATTGTAACTATTCTTAGTTTTCCTAACACTCTTTCTTTGTTCCTGGAAGGAAAAACTCCAGTTAAGAAGGAAATGAAATAGCAATGTCACCATCATTTTCCCACTCAGGAGTTCTTTATCTAGATTCTGTAGCCCCATAGTGAGGAAGTGGAAAATGAACGTTAGAGGAATGTTTGATTTTATTAAATATGGTAAAAGGAGTGATGAGGAAAGAAAGGAGATTCATACAGTGGTTACATTTTGAAGTCTGGTTGTCCTCTTTGCACACTTGCTAATTGTGTGGGGCAGTTTATTGGATCCGCAGCCTACTGGGATTCTGTATAAGTAACATAAGAATGAACAATGTGCTTCTGTTTTCCTGTGCTTGAAGAAAATTTAATGTTGCAATATACTGATGTTGTGCTAGAGGTCCATTCCCTACTTCTCTTCATCAGCATCCCTTACCATTTGTATAGTCCACTTGTACCAGGACAGAAAAAGTGTGCCAGAGCCCCTATACATTACAGGTGTTTCTCGACTTACCATATCACTGTAATAAAGCTTGCCAATTATGATTGTAAATTGTAACAATTGTAAAACAGATCATGTAACCAACCCAATTTCACAATCTTTTTTTGTGGCCATCATAAAGCAAACATCACAGTTTTTAAGCGAATGCTACAGTCATTAAGGAAACCCATTGTTAACTATAGGGGTGTTTTTGCTAAGAGACCGGAAGTAAATGCTGGTTTTCAGCATAATTGTCAAAAATTACAGTCATGTGCAACAGCTGTAAATGAGGGCTAGTTGCCAAGTGCCCAAAATGCAGTCACATGGCCACTGGTGAGCTACCATCCATCAGAACCTTTGGGGTGCATTGTAACTTTCAACAGTTGCTAAGCTACTGATTGTAAATCGAGGATTACCTGAATTGCCTCTCTTGTGCTTGCTCTTTTGATGTTTTTGAATTGATGTGGTTTGCTGTAATGGGATGGAGAGTTACATGGGTAGGACGACTGTTGATAAAGGGACTACTTCTCCTTTCCTGTAGCTGTGAAAGGAAGAGAGAAATTTTCAACTAGAATTGGAGCTGGAATAAATTGTACAATTCAATGCAGTTGTGTTTATCAGTTGGAAGCGCATAGCAGGTAGCTGAAGTGTGTTCCTCCTCTGTCACTCTGCTGGCCTAGCCTTGCCAACCACATGGAAATATGACAGCACATCTCTCTCATTCTGCTGACCATGATCTTATTTTTAAACCCATCACTCCTTAGTTGGCTGATCTTTTGGCACTATGAGCCTTTTCAAAATCCCAAACACTTTTCAAGTTAACATGCAGGATGTATCAGATATTTATTTATTTATTTTGAAGGATGCATGCGGCTTATGACCAAATTTTGTTTTAGCCAAAGGGAAGATTACAAAATTCAGCTAACAGGATAAAAATTTACATCTGAGTGGCATATTGTTAACATTTCTAAATAATTTCTTGGGACTGGTTTCCAATATATCAACACAGAATGGTGCTTCTGTGCTTATTTTGGGGAACTAAAACAAAAAGGATCAAATGAAAGTTGGATACCCACCTGCACAATGCATGAACAGTGATTGGATTTTACACCATGTTGGTTGAATGTTAGGGGTTTGTTTCACCATAGTTAGTTGAATAAATAATAGCTGGTTGGGTTTACATAATATACATTATGTACAGAAACAATCTGGGTTCCCACCCTTCCTCAGTTCTTTCTAAGCATAAATATACATTCATTCAATTCAAGGCTAAAGAAAGCAGGATGTTATAGGATTAAAAATGTAATCATCATAGAAACCATTACTGTTGAATATATTTTGCAAAAATTATGACAGTAAGTTCCAAATGGTTCAGTTAAATTCAGTTATGTCTTCATAAATTTACTATAATATTATAACCTGTGCAGAAATAATGCACAAAAACTTTGTTTCAAAAAGCATACTAAAATATTAATCATAGCAGATTCTTTTGAGAATTACAAAAATTGCAGGACGGGGATTTGAGGTCTGAATGTGATAAAACTCTTAATGAGCTCTTTGTACCATAAATTGATTTTGAATCAGTTTCAATATCCTTTAGCAACTATTATGAAAATAATCCATATAACAGCACTATAGTCTACTAAAATTAATTATGTACATTATATTTTTCTAGACTGTTTTGATGATATTTTAAGCAAATTAATACTTGCTAGGCTTGTCTGTTTGTGCCTTTGAGTAAGCTTTTGACCCCTGACAACTGGGTGGATTAATCTCTACAGTTTTCTTAAGGTTTTTCAGAAGTGCTATTACCTCCTTCCCAGGGCTGAGAGAGAGTGAGAGGCCTAAGGTAGCTTTCTGCCTAAAGTGGGACTAGAATTTCCAGGCTCCCAGTTTCTAGCCTGATGTCTTAACCACTACAGCAAATTAGTTCTCTTACTATCTTTGATGCACATAGCCAATTACAATATTTGAGAAATCAAAAAAGTTAGCAAATAATATTGGACAATTTATTAAATTAATATCCCACTTTGAATTTAGAAGTTCAAGATCATCCTTCTGCATCTCTCCCTACAAATACAACTCTATATGGTGAGTTGGGTTGAGAAAGTGACTAGTGTGAGGTTGAACTGATGAAAAGACCACCAAAAGATTCGTTGATCCAAGGAAAACAAGATTTATTATGCATCTGCAGAGGCGGGTTACCTCAGGCATTGAAGGAACCCAGAGCAAAATTCAGGCAGTATTTTTATACCCTAACTGTCCACCCCCTCGTACAAGGGCTTGGCTCATATTCTTTCTGTTTTCAAATTGACACATATATTTTTCAAAGGTTTATGCGTTCACCCCCTTCTGAATATAATGTCACAAATATTTCACCTTTTTTTCAACAAATTGAAGCTTCTCTTTTGAGACTTTCAGCCCCTGCTCCTTCAGCCAATTCAACAGACTCACAGAAGCCGCTCTCACTTCCTTCTCTTTCTCCCCAGTTAACAAGAAGTCATCCACGTACTGAATTAGGGTGATTCCTTTCTCGCTCTCAAACGACACCAATTTTTCTTCCAACGCCTGTCCAAACAACAAAGGGCTCTCGGTATATCCCTGAGGAAGTGCTGTCCACCTCAACTGCTGTTTCCTTCCACTCTCAGGATCATTCCATTCAAAGGCAAACAAGTCTCTACTCCTCTCCTCCAAAGGACACGCCCAAAAGGCATCCTTCAGATCTATCACAGTAAACCATTTGTCTTTGAGGGGGATCCGCCCCAAGATGTTATAGGGATCAGGAACCACTGGGAATCTAGGAACCACTATCTCATTGATCCTCCTCAAATCTATAGATTAACCAATCTGTACTTCCCATCCTTTTTTATTACTGCTAAAACTGGTGAATTGAATGGTGACATAGTAGGTTCCAACAGTCCCTGTTTCAATAATCTGTCAATCACTGGTTCCAACCCTTCCCTACCTCTCTTACTCAGAGAATAATGTGGAGTCCACAGTTTAGTTATCCCTGGTTGTATCTTGATCTGAATGGGCTGTATTGCCATCCTACTAACCCCTTCACCTCCTGCCCACACATCTGATGATATCTTCTCCTCATCTTCCGTTGTTAATATACACATGTGAACTTCTTTCCTTCTATCCCACAATTCTATTCCAAAAACATCCAACAAGTCTCTTCCAAGCAAGTTCACCCCTGAATCCGGAATATACAATATTTCGGTTTCAGTAACCACATCATTCAATTCTAATTTCACCTCTTCCAAAATCTTGACCTCTTGGGATTCCCCACCCACCCCAACCACTTTTAAAGTCTGCTTCGACCTGCATGCTCCCTTTACCGGATCACATGCAGATGTCCGGCTTGCGCCGGTGTCAATCAGGAATAGCCATCCCTGATGATCAGGACCCACTAACATATTTACCAGTGGCTCCCTGCGGGTCCCTCTTGGGGAGCCGGAACCTCCCTAATCGTATAGTGCATAGCTTCGTTCCTCCGGGGTTTTGGGACATTCGCACGCAAAATGTCCCTCCTTCCCACATCTGAAGCAAGTTCTATTCTGGGACAGCCGTTGGAATCGACCGCCTCGATTGCCCCCTGGACCTCCTCGCCTAACCGGGGGTCTCCACTCCCTGCTGGAAGATCTTTCATCTCTCCACCTTGGACTCGGATCTGACATCTGAGTCTCCCTGTCTTTCCTAACTTCATTCTTGGCTGCCGTCTGCACAGCAGCTACCATCATCTGAGACTTCTGTTTGGTTTTAACTCAGTTCACAAAAACTTGTTGGGCTGCTCTCATCAAATCTGTCATGCCCAAATCAGTCCATCCCTCTATCTTTTGAAACTTTTTCTGGATATCTGGCCATGCTTTGGTGACGAGTTGCATCTTCAGGAGAGTATCGAAGGCAAGGGTTTCTGGCTCCATTCCGGAGTACTTGGTTAACCCTTCCTGGAGCCGAGCACAGAAATCCCCCAGGGACTCATCCTTTCCTTGTGTTATTTCAAATGCTTTGGTCATGTTTTTCCCTTGAGGGATGGCCAATTTAATTCCTTCAATGATCATGTGTTTCATGTCTCTCATGTGCTCCCTACGAGCGTTATTATTGATGTTCCAATTTGAATCGGCTATGGGGAACTTTGTGTCTGCAGCCACTGCTCCCTGTTGCCCTGCATGTCTCCTATCCCAGGCAGCCATTGCTGCCCTCCTAATGAGATTCCTCTCTCCGGGGGTGAAAAGGTGTCCAAGAATATACATCAGTTCTTGGTATGTGTATTCATTGGGCCCCAGAAACAATTCCAACTGTTCCGCCACTTCATGAGCATTCTCATGGAGTTTCGGAAGGGTCGTTTTCAGATCCCGTAATTCGGCAGATTTTATGGGGACAGCCACGAAAACGGTGACTGGATTCCCCTGTGCATTCATGCCATTTGGGACTTCTCTGACTGGGAAGGCCGACACGGGATTGGCCGACCTTCCTCCTAGAGGCAAATTCTCTAGGTCCTTGTTTAATTGAGCCAGTTCCCTTCTGAGTCTTGGATATGCAGGTGGAGTTGGAGCCTGGGCAACTGGAGCCGGCAGGGGCGGTGGTGCCGGGACTGCTGGAGCCGATGCCGGTGGACTCCCCATCCAGTCCTCAGTTTCGCTTTCCTCCACCTTGTTGACGAACTGTCCTACTTCTGTTTCTGGTGGAACTGGACCTTCAAAGTGAGCATGATACCATACCTCCACATAGGGTATTTGCTCCTTCATCTGGTGTTTCACTATATACTCTTTCAACTGAGTTATCCAGTACGTGCTGGTATTCCCTTCGGGATCCCAGTGGTAAGGAAACTCAGGGTTGACTAGGGTCTACTTCGGCCACCTATGTCGGCATAGGTAGATCATTTTCTTTTTCTCTATACTCCAAGTGTAAGTCCTCAGATGGGACAACGACCATTGTTGTAGTAGTTGACCCAATGAGGAGTCAATCGGAATCGGCCTTCTTGGGGTCTTTTCTATCTCTATACCTGTCCCCTCTTGGAACGTCTCACACTTGCTTTGTCCCTTTCCCATTCTCCACACTACCCGCCAACAATCTCCCAGAGATTCCCAACTCAGGGATTTCCGCTGTCTCCAGCAGTCGCTGGATTCCCAGAGTTTAAGGACAGTATATCCCTTCTTCTATCCCGAAAGGCAACAAACTCACCTGATACACCCCTGGTCTCCCGGAGACTAAAGGAGTGTGGGCATTCCCACTTCAGGTGATCAATGACACTCCCGGAGCGTCAGCCCGGCTTCTCTCTCTCTTGTTTCCAAGGATCATCTGCTGAGTGCAGTTACCCTGGGATCCAACTGAGACAAGGGTGGGGCCCCTCTACAATGGGAGGCGGTGGCGCCACACTTACCCAGTCCCTTTTCTCCAGTCAAAATTCCGTCGGGGCCCACGTTGAGCACCAAATTGTGAGGTTGAACTGATGAAAAGACCACCAAAAGATTCGTTGATCCAAGGAAAACAAGGTTTATTACGCATCTGCAGAGGCGGGTTACCTCAGGCATTGAAGGAACCCAGAGCAAAATTCAGGCAGTATTTTTATACCCTAACTGTCCACCCCCTCGTACAAGGGCTTGGCTCATGTTCTTTCTGTTTTCAAATTGACACATATATTTTTCGAAGGTTTATGCGTTTCCCTATCTAGCAAAAGCAGTTACACAGTTTCTGAGACATCAGCACTTTATTACAATTCCCCATTGTTCTAACCTCATTCTGTTTTTTTCTCTCTTGTGCACAAACTGGAACACTTCCTTATTTGGCAGAGCTACTGTGTTTGAGACACTTCCTTATTTAATTCAATGGGCCATCCAACATGACTTCGGTTCTGCTCACACTAGGATCAGTCTTTGCACCTAATCCAGCATCTTTAACTCTGTACAGTGCTGACTTATACTATTTGTTGGTTTGGGGTTTTGTTGGTTTGGGGTCCGTTTTTAAAAGGAAGAAACATCAATTTGACGTTTATAAATATTCCTTTTTTTAATGGCCAGATTTCCTATTGCAAATCACAAGAAAAGTATTGTGCATCTTTTTATATATTTATAGTATTTAAAATATGGCTATTGCCTTTGGCTATTCCTATTACCACAACAGCAAAGAATTACCCAAACCCATTTTCAGTTTCTTAACCTTTTAACCGTGGTTTCTTTAAACAATATCTTCATCTGTACATACATATTTCTGAATAAATACATTGAATATAGTTCTCTAAATTTTTGTGCTTTTCCTTAAGACCATGTACATATTATATAAATGATAAGTTATAATGGCTGAGTTTGCACTGTACACTAGAGCATAAGCCATGATTTGCAAACAACAAAGCTGCTAAACCAAGACTGAGGCAACCATTTCATGGTTTTATGTCACTCACTTTTCTGGATGGGCTTCAGGAGAGTTCACATACCAATTGTGCAGTATTCATTTCTTGGGAGTTGTCATCATGATAGACAAGATAGCAGTTGCAGGCCAGGTCATAGAAACAGTCCATATGTAATCCCAGGATTTAAGAAAAGTCAGGTGCTAAGCATGGAACAATTTGCAGGCTGTAATAACCACAGTCCATGTCAAAACGAAAGTTCTGCCTTCACAGGAAAATACTAATTCTCCAATTTTTTTTCCAGTTTTGTCCTGTTTAGTTTCATAGTCTTATCTGAAGACTTATCTTGAAACCTAGCCTATTGCAGGACAATTTTTTTTCTTGTTCTTGCAGTTTTAGCAAATTTACTATTTCTAGGTCTCCCAAGTGAAGGGAAGGAATACCAATTTCTGACACTTCTCTTACTTAAATTAAGCCTGAAATTGAAGGAATGGGGTGGAAGCAGGGTGGGGCTTGGAAAACTTGTCTGTGGTATGCTGACAGCTGCATAGCAGAAGAAAAATAACAAGAATGGGCTAATTGCTAGGAAGCCCCTAACATAACTCTCTGGTCACTCAGAAATAATTAGATGGACTTAAATGAAGGATGGACAACTTGGCCAGTCTACCAGCTAAGCTCAAAATCCCTACACAAGAGATTAATTCAAATTTCCAACAAGAGACATTTATCCCTTCTTTGAAGTCTGTCGGTTGGGAAAGATTATAAGTGTCAAAGCAAATATTGGACGTCAGGAAAAAAAATGAAAACACCCATCCCCCAATTCTGGTACTGATGTCAATCCACTTCCTCACAGTTCTCCTTGCAGCTGAATTTCCTCTGTGGATAGGCTACCTGATATATAAATAATTCAAAAATTATCACAAAGATACAACGTTTTTAAGAAGAGATTGGACAACCATTTGTCAGAAATGCTTTAGCAGGGATTGGACTAGAAGACCTCCATGATACCTTCCAGCTCTATTCTGATTGATTGATTGATTGATTCAGTTACGAGGTCATATGGAAGGGTGAGGAGATTCCCACAGAAGAAAAGATAATAACAAAAATCTTAGAATGTGCAGAAATGAATAAATTAACATTTAAAATTAAAGGAAGACACTGAATATTTTGAGGTATGGGATCTATTTTATCGATGGTTAAACGAGAGAAACAGGAGTTGGAACTTTGAAAACTACAAGAGAAAGATTAATTTTAATATTAGGGTTGCTCACTGTAACTTATTCATTTTAATTAATTTTGATTAGTACTAATAATATGTATCGATATTATGAGGGAAAAGCACTATTATAAGATTACTATTAGAGAATACTATTATTATTACTATGATGAATATTACTCAAAAGAATTGTAACCAGACAACACACTGTTTATATGGATTTTGAAAATGTTGCTCTTTAAATTGATAAAAAATATAAATATAATAAAAAAGAGGTCACATGAGCAATACGATCTGGCCTACCATTGGGGCTGCATCCCCCATTTAAAAGAACCCCTAGATAGGGTGGAACACAACTCTATTGGCCATGCTGGTTTGGAATTCTGATAGCTGTAATCTAACACCTCTGAAGAAAACCAGGATGAAAAAAACTATCCTAGAACAAAATTCCCCCAAAAACACATAATGACTTTTTTCTAGCTTAGTAATCACAGCTGCAAAATTCCAGGTGCCTAGTGTCTCTAGTATCTATGTAGATTCTCAGTCATCCAGGTCATAGTTGTCCCAAAGGTGCTTTCTCAAAAGGCAACTGGACTGTTTTTTCCTTGAGGAAGAATATGTTTTGCTCCTCATCCAAGAAACTTGGTCAGTTCTGAGAAGCTTCATCTTGGAAATGAAACATATTCTTTCTCAAGGAAAAAGCAGTCCAGTTACCTTTAGAAAAAGCATTTTTGAGGTCTTTGGTAGTTATTGCTACTGAATGGCGACTAGTGGAAAGGTTCAAAAATCAGTTCTTTCTTCCTTTGACTCATAGGAAATTGTACTAACCTGGCACTAACCCATTCATTTTGCTAACCCAGGGTTTCCTTAATTTTTTAATTAACTGCAATTGGTAGGTTTAGAGGCACAGTAAACCCCAAATTAAACAACCGTTAATATTTTAAAACATAAGAATCCAGGAAATGCTGACTTTTATGTTTTCCAAAAAAAGTGAGTTCCTGATTCATTAAAATCACTTTCAGAGAAGGAATAGATTTCAGATGTTCAGAAAATTCAGTTGTCTACATAGCACATTTCATTTTATAAAGCTAAACAGATCCTGATTTTGCTCTTTGCATCCTTGCTAGGTTGATGCTACTGCTGTGCTCTTCTCTGCAATGTGCTATTTATTTTCCAGCCCGCAGTCCCAATTAACTGCAAACACATGTTCTTCCATCTGCAGCCTTTCCCACCCCACATTCCTCTTTTTTCAAATGGCTTTTCCATCCAATGTACAATGGATCAGTCCATTTTCAAGCCGTGCTGTCCAAAATCCCTTGGCAGGCTGGCTGGAAGTTCAGGGAGTGGAATTGTGGGGGATGAGAAGGAGAAACACATACAAAGCCAAGGAAAGAAAATGGAAACCACAATCAGGCAAGACTTTTATTGGGTCCAACCAAGTAAAATTATGGGCAAGATTATAGGGTTTTCAGATCTCTTCATCTGATAAAGACCTTAAAGCAGATGCATAAGGCAAGGGGAATAAAAAAGGCAATATACTAATCCCAAAATGTGCATGGTTAGAGTTTTATGGTAGAGGAAAGGAAAAATCAGGCTTCAGTGTATTACGTCAAGAGTGGATCTCTAAATCCTCAAAAGTTATGCCAAAAATTACAGAAGTGAAATGACTTTTTGGCAGGAAATTAAATAGAAGAAATGCATTCTAGCCCCAATCAGTTCAATATTACTTCAGAAGTAAAAATAATTATTCTTTATTAAATCTGTGGTTTTCTAATGTGTTAGATTTCAACATTTTGGGAATAGCAATACAGTACATCTGGAAGGAGCCAGGGTGAAGAAGGTTGTTGCATTAGATGTCACTTGTTTGGCTATAAAAACTCAAAAATGCAATAGTTAATCAGAATTGTCTCCACCGTTAGACAACAAACCAGTCTATCCTGTGAATCATCACATCAATGGTTTATTTGGTTTTGGAATAGCAAATTATGTGGACTCATCCAAAATGGGTTTTAGTTTGTGGCTTAGTGTTATACACTCAGCCAATCACAGATTAATCAATAAGCCATTGTTTTAAAAATCACTCAGATCAAGGTAGGGAAATGGATATGGTTGAACAAGATTGTGCATAGTAAGTGCGTAATCAGAGGCCCAGGGATCAGAAATAGCTCTTAAATGTCTTGAGCAAGACTATCAGAGACCTCTAATGGTTATTACAACATTATAATTTTCATGCAATAGAAGTGGGAAATAATGAAATATATAACAACTGGATGTAATTATAATATAAATCTACATTTGATTAAATTGGACATAATTGTTCTATACGTCCCAGCACACCACTTAAAAGTGAAGTATGGCATTGGCCCAGAAAAAGTGAGACATTCCTGCCCCAAAATTCTGGTTGATCTCAAGCTCACAAAAGTAAGTTGATTATATTTGACCTGTCAAGTCCCTCCCTATTTCCAGTAATAGGTTTTGCTCTACCAAAATGGTGATAAATACATTTTCAATATATGACAGTTTTTGTTAAAATATATCAGGTAGCAAATATACCTGTAAAAAATATCCCAAAGTTGTATACTTTTCAATTGAGTAATTACATCCAATGGTTTTTGAAGTTCTGTCCCTTTCTTTTGATGCTTCCCCCTAAGGATTTATTTTTTTGGAAATGATTGCTTTATGATTTTGTGTCCTGATTTTTCCCTATATAAAATGTGTTTATTCTGGCAAAATGCAACAAGAAGGCTTCTTTTTAAGCCTGCTCCATGATAAATCTTACTTGATAAATAGGAACCCTACATTTCCTGAAAGGTTTCAAAGAAGGGAAAATCAATCATTAAAATATGTTACATCAACAGAATGAATGTCTATAATTATTTTGTTGATTTTTTATTTAGGTTAACTATAAATTGTCAGGATTAGCTGAACTGACAATGGACAATTAAGCTTAGAATCTTGTACAATACCTAAGAAAAGATCTGAAATATTTCAAACTAGAAGTCTACCAATCAAGCATATTTAGTCATCTGGTAATTAAGGGTGCACCTCTTAAGTTTTAGTATATGATACTAATCTATTGTTGAGTAAGTTTGGAAAATTTTGGGGCTTCACTTTAATCTCCTGATCTTAAAAGGCCACATGAGAGTTTTTTAGGATGCTATAAATAGGACAAGGTCAATTTTTGGTATTGGGAAATGCAAATGGCTGCAAGATGCCACCTCTAAGTTGTAATTTATGTATTGTGTGAATAAATGTTTACTGAATTAACTGTTGTTATATGGATTATTGTGATCTTATACTCAGCACCATTCATTTTATTAAAAAATAGCTAAACTAATGTAAAGAAAAGCATAGATACATGAGCCACTGTGACGTAGTGGTTAGAGTGCAGTACTGTAGGTTACTTCTGCTGCCTGCAATTTGGCAGTTCAAATCTTACAAGGCTCAAGGTTGATTCAGCCTTCCATCCTTCCAAGATGGGTAAAATGAGGACCCAAATTGTTGGGAGAATATGCTGACTCTGTATATATAAGAGAGGGCTATAAAGCATTATAAAGTGATATATAAGTCTAAGTGCTACATGTAACAGTCATGACAAAAATATAAGTATAATTAATTATAAAAATAAAAAAGGAAAGGGTTTGGAACATTACTAAATGCTAATTTTTAGCCATATTATTTGAGTTTTCTTCTTTGCCCCTTTGTAAAAGAAAATATGCAAATATTGACAAAAAACACATATTAACAATTCATTGATAAAATAAGGTGTAGATACTTACTTCTAGTCATATATTTGTATATTAACTGATTCCAAATAAAGGGATCAATATCTCAGAAGAACATGTGATTTATTAATACAGTAATCAATCCATATTTACAGCAGCCATCCTGTTGATTTCAGCCCCATATGTGACAAGATCAAACTGGGTCTGTATGACAATTTGCCATGGCCAACTCGCCACAGCCAACTTGCTGCAGGATAAGAATTATATTTAATATCAAAGAAATGGTGGAACAGAATCATTAAAGAAAGGATGGAAAAGGAGGGACAGAATGAAATGTGAATGGCAAAAATTAAAATAATTTTTATTTATTTTAAATAATTAAATAGAATTGTTAAATTCTCCTGCAGTGAATTGTCCCGCAGGAATTTGTCTGTGACAAGTTGTCCCATGGTGAATTGGGTGCAATGAGTTGGCTATGGCAAGTTGGCCACAGCAAGTTGGTTGTGGCAAGTTGTTCCATTCCTGATCAAACCATATATGTTAATGCTCCATATCCTGTATGTCTCTCCAATTACAGTCAAAATCAATCCTTTATTAAACATTCCCTGAAGTGTCCAATATATGTCTAATTTTAGATCACAGGAAACATTCTGATCTTAAAATGAGATGAATACCTTCAGTGCTTAATCTCCTGAAAGATTGACACTTCCTCTACTCCATCTTTAAACTCTGACCAAACAATTTCTATTAGTGCTAATTAGTGCTAATGACATTCAAACCTGTTATTCTAGAGGTAACATGTATGACTAATATAAATTTTATCTGCTTCTATAAAAAACATGGAGCCAGGTCACAGTTAATTCCTCCTGTGAAACTCCAGATGCAGCAAAAGCATCTGGACTAACTAAACAAAGAGCAAACCCTTAAGCAGTGAATCAACTGCCAAAAAACACTCAGCAATAAATTAAATGCTGCAAAAAAAAATATTAAAAAACAGCTTCATCAGAACAGAGTTGATTCCAAATTGCAGTATTTGAGAGATGCAATTTAAATGTTAATTTTAAGCTCAGATTACCCTAGTATCCCATTGCCATTATTTTTCCATATATGGCTTGAAGCTTTGAGTTCAGCTAATCACCATCATTCTTAAAGAGAATTTTCATTAGTTATCCCTTACTTTTCCTCCTGCCCTAGATCTTGCCATAAACTAAAAGGGTTCTTTTTTGCCTGGATGATTAAACTTGGAAGGAAAAAATAATGATCTCCAAAAATCCAGGAAGAATCTTTGTGTGGGCTGATAAAATTCAGAGTGGGATCTGGACTGCAGTCAGCCATGATAGGCATTGGATTGCCAACTGCCACAAAACTTTATTTTTACCACACCATAATAAAGCTCCCTTTTTCTGAGCCACGCAATCTTAAATTGTTTGACTGACTGGCCAGGGTTCTAAGTAAATATATACATATACATACACACATACATACATGCATACATATATATCTGATAGAGAAACAGCCATTTTGTGAACATTAGCTGTTTTTATATCCAGAACTGCATCCTAGTTTTTTTTTGATCAGCAAGTTAATAGCTGAACTTAGACTCTTCATGGATCCTTCAATTGACTGCTAATAAAATGGATCTATTTGCAGTGGGATCATTCATTGCAAAAAAAGAGTGTGGATGCATCTTAAAGACAAGCATGGAAAGTGACACCAAAATCAATACAGCAATTGAGAAAAGATTTGGACTGTTTGTTATTCAGGTTTTCTTATACTGTATAAAACTCACCAAATACACTGGGGGCAGTGTTGAGCTATATAAGTACTCTTTAGAAATATACAATTTCTAAAAGAGCCTCTTCTATACTTCTGAAAAGAGAATGTTGAAATAATGCATGTCATACAATGTTAATTATTCTTGTTGGGATAAACAACTTCTAAAAGATCAGAAGATAATATATGGAGAAAGATGATTTCTTAAGATTGATTGTAGATCTTTTGTCATTTGCTCAAGACTTGAGAATTAAACATATGAAGGATAGATCCTCAAATTGTCAAAGTGAGCAGGCAATTCCCAAGGATTTTATCTATTGCTTTATGAAATCCAAGATTGGGATTGACTGAATTGAATTCAAATAAGTAGCTGTGGATTTAATTAAAAGTTCTGTTACATTTCTTCTACAGTTTGTTTATTCCAAATCTCCTATGCTGCTAATGCACCAACTTTTATATGATCTACTTGGTTTGAAACTTTGTTGTAATTAGAATTGTAAAAAGAGTGCTTATTATGACAAGTATGTATGTACAGATGTTTTCTGAAATCTGAATAATGGAGTCATTTATTTCATAAATAGAGGGGGAGATCTACCTTATCTTATATGGGGCAAGTCTGTCAATCTGCATGAGACAAGCCAAGGAACTTTGGCAAAAAAACACCCAGCTTTTCCCAGCTAGTGGGTCTTTTAGTCACTGAACAGAGCTAGAAGGGACCTTGGAGGTCTTCTAGTCTACCCCCTGCTCAAGCCAGAGATGCTGTATCATTTCAGACAAGTGACTATCCAGTCCATTTTTTAAAACTTCCAGTTCCATCATACTTAGAGGTGTCTAAATGAACAAAGTTACTCTAATTAAATGTAAGACCCTTTTGAAGATTCAGGAGCAAATACTTGCAGTTTATTTCTGCTTTCAGAAGACTAAATTCAAATTATTAAATTTATAAGCCACCTATCTCATATACATGGCTGGATACCTCACAATAAAACAGAATGAAAACAACAAATAATAACCATAGTAAAAAACAACAACAAAATAATAATATAAAAATAGCAATCAAGGAGATCCACAAACATTCTTAACAAGCCATGATACAGACTTATCCATATAATCAAGGCTCCAGGCTCAATGCAAAATCAGTTTTTTAGATCCTTGTGTAAGGCCAACAGGATTAGGGCAAATCTAACTTCTGGGATGATGTTCCAGAAGGCAGGCATCATAGAAAAAAAAAAATCCTGAAACCCAGCAGATGAATTTTTTTCAATTTTTTTTAAAATTTTTATTGGTTTTTAAGACAAACATAGATAGACAAAACATAAAAACATCAAGCCATCTTCCATATATATATATATATGTGATGAGATTCTGCTGAAACATTGCTACAACTTTAAAAGCACTACAATGACATGGGATAATACCCGAAGGAAGCTGAACAGCACACATGTAAGTACCCGCGAAAACTTAAAAAAACAAACATACATACATACATACATACATACATACATACATATATAGTCCAACACATGAAAACCACAGGTCACAACATCAACTTCAATGGCACAAAAACCCTAGCCACTATAGAAAACCCCAACCACAGAATCATCAGAGAAGCCATAGAGATTGAAAAAAGACCTGACAGCATGAATAGAAGAGATGATTCCACCAGACTGTCAATCATTTGGAAGCCTGCACTCTCAAATAGAAAGATCTCCATGCCACAAGCCAGGCAAACACCTGGGCAAAAACAGACACCCTCTGATAGCTCCAACCCAAGTACCCCCCCCACCAGGCACCCAGGTGAAACCCAGCTTGCTAATG
>BLBF01000050.1:3589238-3615114 GCA_015471245.1 Laticauda colubrina
ATATATATATATATATTCTGTTAAAGTAATGATAAACGGAGATTTGACAGACAATATTAATATTAAAAAAGGAACTAGGCAAGAAAGTCCACTGTCGCCTCTGTTGTTGGTATTGACCTTGGAGGAATTAAACAGAAATATTAGAGATAATAATGAAATAAAGGGAATGAAAATAAAAAAGGGAGAATATAAATTACAAACGTTCGCAGATGATATGGTTTTTATATTAGAAGAACCATTGAAAACAGCACCTAAATTGTTAGAAAAGATTGAAGGATATGGACTGGTGGCAGGACTGAAAATAAATAAAGATAAAATTAAGATTTTAGTTAAGAATATGATTGCAAAACAAAATAAAGAATTGACAGAAAGATTGAATATCCAGATCACAAATACAGTAAAATATTTAGGAATACAACTAACAGCAAGATGTGGAACACTAAAGGAAGATAATTATTATAAATTAAAACAACAGATTGTGGCAGACGTGAAAAAATGGGAAAATCTACAATTATTTCTAACAGGGAGAATATCTAAAATCAAAATGAATATACTACCAAGAATATTATATTTGTTTCAGACAATTCCAATTAAACTAGGGAAAGAATATTTTGAGGATTTAAATAAAATAATACTGAAATATATATGGCAGGGAAAAAAAGGCAAGAATTAAATTAAAATTGTTACAAAATGCTAGAATAAGAGGAGGCTTTGGATTACCTAATTGGGAATTATATTATCAGGTGGTAACATTGACATGGGTGAAAGAATGGATTGTTTTGAGGAACACTAGGTTGTTAACGTTACAAGGTCATGATTTGTTATTGGGATGACATGTATTTTTATGGTAAATAGGAAAGTAAAACACATAGGTATTTTAGGAGACATTATATTTGAGATGCATTACTGTCAATATGGGAGAAAATAAGAAAACAACAATACATGAAAATATCAGTCTGGTTGTCAGCAATAACCAGATAGAGGCATCTGCTTATCCAATTATTTATAAAATGGAATGTACAGTTAGATATGGTGAAATATTAAATGAAAGGGGTGAACTCAGATCTAAACAAGAATTAAAGGGGCAAGGAATAAAGATGAACTGTTATTCATATGTGCAAATATATTCTAGATATGATAAAGATAGTAAGACAGAAGGGTTTTACAATGAACTTACTGAATTAGATGGAATTTTAACAGGTACTGATGAGATGATGTCAACAGCATATAAAGAGAATTTGTATAAGATGTTTTACAGGTGGCATTTACCCCCCACAAGAATAGCAAGGATGTTCAAGAACAAATTGGAGAAATGTTGGAAATGTCATCAGGTACCTGATGCATATTACCATATGTGGTAGACATATGTGGAAGATAAAAGATACTGGACTAAAATTCATACATGGTTGGAAAAAATGAGAAAACAACATATAGACTTGAAGCCAGAGATATTTTTATCGGGTATCTTGTCTGAAGGATACAGAATTGATATATTTGATTATTAATGTTTTAACAGCAGCTAGAATTGTATTTGCTGAAAAATGGAAAAAAGAAACAATTCCAATAGAAGAAGAGATAAAGATAATAATGGAATGTGCAGAAATGAGCACATTGACATTAGCAGTTAGAGAGCAAGAAGAAAAAGAATATTATAACAAATGGGATTTATTTTATCAATGGTTAGATAGGAAAATAGAGAAATGAAATATACTATAATATAAACAAAAAACAATTGTAAATATAATACAATGAAATGATATATTATAATTATATATTAAGGAAGGAATTATAATATGAACTAGGATTTGTAAAAATGGAGATTTGCTCGTAAAGGATGATGTGAATTTTCAATTAAAGTCTAATGATGATTTAATAATAATGTAATATGAAATGAATAGTTGATCTATATAATATGAATTTTAATTTAATTTAAGAGGGAAAGACTATTGATATTGTGCACAAGAAATATGTACCAACCGACACACTGTACAACTGAAATAAGGTTTTATTTGTTGTTTTATATTTGTGTTTGTTTATGTTTGTTGTTAAAAATAAAAAAAAGGCAACAAAAAAAAAGGCAAGCCCAGCAGCCAATCAGGGATGACTTTTGGGAAGAGAAGAGCCTTCATCAGATCCTAAATTTTCAATGTCAGGTTTTAGGATGGACTATCTGTGGTAATGACAAGGAAGGCATCTTTTAGCTTTGCTCACATTTCCACTCATACCTATAAATGGAAACTATGAGAAAATATGATGTAACAGACTGACTGGGAGAATTAAAGTTGAGGAAGTTGAAAATCACTGGACTAGACTATCAATCAGGGAGGGTCTGACTGATTTTTCTTGTTTTTTTTTGGTGATGAAATTCAATGGTTTCACAGCTACTAAGCCTTAACCACATACACATATTGGGTGAATCCAATCATTCTGTTTTTGTATACTGTGCTTTATGGTTCAGCATGGAGTTTGAACCCAGCCAAATGTAGCTTATCTGATAATGATTAAGCAAATCATAGGTTGGTGTGGTGCCTTAATCAGATAAGTAAGTGGCTGTAGGCAAATCACATTTTCTCAATTGCAGGCTTCCTGCTGTTGTCATGTACTATTCTCTTACTTTACAAGGTCTCAAGAATTCCAGCACAAGAGTGTCTTGATCATGAAGGACATAAAGTCTACCCTCTTGTATCACATTATAACTTTCCAGTGGTCAGCCAAATGTCTCTGAAGTCCTTGTTCCTCCCTCTCCCCATTGTTGCTACCCACCCCCAGCACGATAAGGTATTGATAGAGCCTGATAAATATCCAAAGACTTTTAAAATCATCCAAATCTGTGGCTGTCACTGTATCTCAGAGACAGCCACATATTTTAATTATATAAGTCTATAAAGAAGCTCTTGCTTTTTTCTTTTCTAAATCTCCTCAGTTTTACTGGATGACCCCGGATCTAATGTTTAAGAGTTAGGGTTTTCTTATGCCACATGTTATTTTCAAATACTCGATCAGGCCCCCTTCCTTCTCTTTTCAAGTTCAAATATTCCAGCAGGAAGAATATTTGATTCCACAGATCATTTGGGTGTTTTCTTTTGCACTTTTTTTTAGCTTACTGTATCCTTTTTAAACCTGGCAGCTGGGACTATATATGATATTTCAGCTGTAGATATAACATAGATTTGTGTTATTGCTTTACAATGTTGACAATTTTCAGTCCATTTCCTTGTGGTCTTTAACATGGAATTTGATACACTGCATTACAATGTTGGCAGTTTTTAGTCCTTTTCCTTGTGGCCCTTAATGATGGAATTTGATCTTTTTTACCAGCATTACATGTTGAATTGATGTTTTCACCAAGTTCTCCATTTGAGGCCAATATCTTTTTTTCAGTTAGTCGCAAGCAACTTAAATCATCTCTAGGTTTATGCAAAGTTAGGGTTTTCTGCCCACTGGGGTATTACATTACACTTACTTAAACTGGCCTGTAGTTGCTATTTGACCATTCAATTACTTCATAATTTTTTCAGTCTTCACCATCTTGTTTGTAATCATATCTGCAAACTTGTAGCTCACTCAAAATCATTCCAGCTCCTGTTCCCCCTTTCCCCCATTGGGAAAAGTACCCATCCATTTCTACTCTGTACTTTCTGATTTTTAACTAATTAACTATCCTTGAAAGGAGGATTACTCCTCTTATTCTGGTAAGATGAGGTTTATTAAGTTTGAAGGATGGGTACTACAAGTTAAACATCCAACATTATTTTATCGTTTCAGCTCTTTCACCGATTTTGAAGGGTGAGAAGAAAGAGGAAGGTGGAGATACAACTCACCAGCTCTGGATGGGGGAGATGCTGCAGGGTGTCACTTTCTCTGGTTCTTTAGTTTTCTTGACCTTCACTTGTGGGCGCTCATGATCAGGACTCCAATCCTGGATAGCAGGAGAGGAGAGGAAAAAGGGAAAACATGAAATCTGAACTTGGGCTGCACTTCTTGACAACATCCCATTCAGAATGAAAAAGAAGAAAATTTGAAAATGATTAGGAATCAAAAGGGAAGCCTTGCAATAGGTAGAACTTTGTTGATATTGATACCTTTTTGGGTAGTTGGATCACAGCAAGAAAAGCATTATAATACCGGTATTTTGGAGAAAGATGAAGTGGGTTTTCTAGTAAGACGTTATCTCAAGAGATGGATGGTAGCTAGTCCAAAGAAGAAACATAAAATCTCCTGTTCAAAAAAAGTATTGAAAATTGTACAGGAACCTTAATAAAGTAATACATTTACCCTGAGAAAAAGATTCCATCAAAACCTGCTGGCAATTTTTTTAGTGCTTTTTTTAGTGCTCCTGACAATATTTAGTACTACTTTGCAATTTTTCTCTTGACTTATATGTGTAGAATAAAGATAGACCTCAACTTACGACCATCTTTTTAGTGATTGTTCAGTTAAGAAGGTGCTGAGAAAAGTGATTTACAACTGGTCCTTGCAGTTATGACTGTCACAGTGTCCCCATGGTGATGTGATCAAAATTTGGGCACTTGGCAACTGTCACATATTTACAACAACTGCAGGGTCTCAGGATCATGATTTCCATTTGTAACTTACCTAGTCAGTTTCCGACAAACAAATTCAATGGTGGAAGCTGGATTCACTTAACAAGTAAGTGATTCACTTAATGGCCCTGCAAAAAAGGTCATAAAATTGGGCACAACTCACTTAATGATTGCCTCACTTAGCAATGGATGTTCTGCTCCCAATTATGGTTGTAAGTTGAGAACTACCAATAGTCACTATTTCTCAAAAGCCATAAATAATTGTCAAAAACAATTAATTAATGGAATAGCTTGCCTCCGGAAGTTGTGGGTACTCTATGATTGGAGGTTTTAAATAGAGATTGGACAGCCATTTGTCCAGAATGGCATAAAGTCTCCTGATTGAGTAGGGAACTGGACTAGCAGACCTCCAAGATCCTTTCTCAATCTGTTATTCTGTATTCCATATATAAATAGATTCCCAAAGACATCCTTTGGCCAGGCTCCATTTGCCAGACTATACAAAGCCCCAGAGAAGAATGTAGGTATAGGAATTCTTACACTATCCAAACTTAGGTGTCTTTTATATTTCATTTGATGCCAAGAATTTTTTATAGTAAAATCCTGTAATTTACCTTGAAAGAAATACAAAGGTAAATAACATAATTAATTAAACAAGATTGTCAACCCGAAGGGTCTGAAGATTCCTAAACCAAGCTGTGGGGTTTAGCTCTAATTTTTAACTCATAATCTAATTTTTATGGTACTAAGTCATAATTGTTAAGAGGTGTAAATATTAAATGAAAGCCAAAATCTTTACTTCTTTCAAGATATTTCTGGTAACTTGTCAAAAAAAAAAAGGACAAAGGAGATAACTGCTGTTATCAAACAATCTGAAATATTTCCCTAGCTATCAGCTGAATTGTTTTGTCATAGAGGATGTTAAAAACAACAGTTGGCTGACAGCCTGGAGACTCTGAAGATAAATAATTCTTTGTTTCTGAGAAAAAAAACAACACCAAGAATATCTGGATTTAGAATCAACTGAACAGTGGATTTATTTTTTTCTTATGATTTATGAACATAACTGAGCCCCAGATTTCTGTTGTTAAGTGAGTTTTGGCCCATTTTATGACCTGTCTTGCCACAGTTAAGTGAATCACTGCAGTTGTAAATTAGTAATATGGTTGTTAAGTGAATCTGGCTTCCCCATTGATTTTGCTTGTTAAAAGGCTGTAAAAAGTTATCAAATTACCCCAAGACACTGCAGGTATCATCAATGTGAATCAGTTGCCAAGTGTCTGAATTTTGATCACATGACAGTGGGAATGCCATGGTCATAAATGTAAAAAATGATCATTACTCACTTTTTTCAGCACCATTGTAACTTTGAATGATCACTAAATGAATTGTTCTAAGTCAAGAATTATCTGTATTACTATGTTGGGACATTTTCTCACTGTGTATAAATGGAAACCAGAAGGATTCTGAGAACATGCAGCCTGCTCTTCTCCTATCCTTAAAGAAGAAATGCTTCCCACCTCAAATTTTGGCCAGTTCATGGGCATTCCTGGGCCATTTCGGTTACGCCACCATTTAAGATCCTCTTGGTCATTTATCTCCTCAATGGCCTGATGCAAGTCACTATAAACAGCTTGGACACTGAAGAAAAGGAGAAATAGAGATGATAAGATTCTCACACATACAAGCACACACATATGCACAAAACATTCCCACTTAGGAGCAATGTGTACAAAACAAGTCTGACCGAAGATGCTTCCCTCAAGGCGTTTACAATGTTGTGAAACTGATTTACAGATTTTTTACAGAATGTACTGAGTTGCAACATTTGCTGCATGAGATTCTACTGTGCTTTTTAACCATTAATAAAATATATCCAAGAGAGAAAGATTGAACAGTCTTATGTTCTGATTGATAGCACAACCTGGTGCTTTTCAGGAAAGTTGGCTACAAGGCAAGGCAGAGTGCAGTTTTAGCAGCTAGACTGCAGGATGTAGGAAAGAAGATCTGATGGGTGGAGGCGAATGGAGGTACATATTTTGGGAAGAGATAAGATTTTCTTTGGAGAGTTGTCAAGGTATAGTTTAACTAGCTCCAGTTTTAAAGTTCATGCCATGAGATGGGGAATAGTATAGAATGGAGACTTTCTTGGTAGAAATTGTGAAGACAAGAACAGGTTCGGCACTGATTGTCACAGAGATAATCTCTCTGTGGTCACTAAGCAGAATGGGACAACTTGCCATGGCCAACTCGCCCCATCCAACTCATCCAGCCAGACTTGCCCTGGCTGTTTTCCTGAAACTGACTCACCACAGCTAACTTCCTGTGCCCAACTTGCTGTGGGAGAACTCACATTAGGACAACTCAACATGGGATAACTCAACAGAGGGACAAAAGACAAATGACTCAAGCTCTGGCTCACTCCAGCCTCAAGGATATCTAACTTGAGAGGGTTCAAACCTAAAGTTGTCCTAGATTCATCATAAAGTGTTGGGCTTGATGGTGCATTATCGATCCCATAAACACCTAGCTAGGAGAAATTTCATCTATGAGAAGCTGAGAAGTTGGGAGAGGTAGCTCAAGAATAAGAAATTTGGATGAGAGGGAAAAGAAAAGGGGAAATGGAAGACTTAAATGGAAGACTTACATGGACTTAAATGGAAGCCTTAACACCAAGGGATTTAGGGCAACTTGCTGCAGCCAACTTATTGTGGCTGATTTACCCCAATTGTCTCAACCCGGCTGACTCACCCCAGCCAACTCACTTCAGCCAATTCACCACGGGATAGCTCACTGTGAGACAATTCAGTGTAGGATAACTCAAGAGAGGGGCAAGAGAATTGTAGCGGGCCTTGTCTTGCTTTAGGTTTGAAACTTCTCAAATTAGAAGTCCTCAAGGCTGAGGTGAGCCAAACTGTGGAGTCATAGTCTCTCTTCTCCCTCTCTTGAATTGTCTTACAATGAGTTGTCCCATGGTGAGCTGGCTACAAAAAGCTGTCCCGCGGGGAATTGTCCTACAATGAGTTGTCCCATGGTGAGCTGGCTACAAAAAGCTGTCCCGCGGGGAATTGTCCATGGAGGGTCTGCCACAGCAAGAAGGCCAGGGCAAGTTAGCCAGGGTAAGCTGGCCATGTCAAGTTGTCCCATTTCAACACCAAGTGTCCAGCTGCAGGAAACATGGGCAGAGACAATTACAGTAGTGAGCAGATTTTAGAAGGGTGGGGAAGGGGAGCTGTTTAGTTCTGGGCAGTTCATTCAGTAGTTCTGTATAAGATTCATGTACTTGTAAATTGTTGCCTAATAATATTAGTAAAAGTTGACAATTGTGATTTTTTTTTCTTTTAGGGGAATGGAAGTAACCTGAATGAGTTTCCTTATTAATGGAAAGTTCAGGGCAGCTGTGATAAGAATATATTCTAAAACTTAGGCAACGGGGAAGGACTTTTTGAACCCAGGACTGGCACCAAAATTATAGCTAGGGAAGAAGTGATATTCATCAGGTTCTGACCAGTTCTGGAGAATCGGTAGCGGAAATTTTGAGTAGTTCGGAGAACCGGCAAATACCACCTCTGATTGGCCCCACCCCCATCTGTTCTCTGCCTCCCAAGTCCCAACTGATTAGCTGGGTCTTTTCTTGCTCTGCACAGGAGAACGGAGCTGGAAAGCAGGTTAATGGGGTGGGGAGGGATGGGGTTTTGCAGTAACCTTTCCTCAGGAGTAGGGAAGAAATGGGGATTTTGCAGTATCCTTCCCCTGCCACGCCCACCAAGCCACACCCTGCCCACCAAGCTATCCCCACAGAACCAGTAGTAAATTTTTTTGAATCCCATCACTAAGCTAAGCTAAGCTATCCCATCACTAAGGGTTATAATATCATTATAGTACTTATCTGGAAGCATACTCTGACTACCTAATTGTAAATCAATTATAAGTTTTTTGGTGGAATGTGGCACTTGGGTAAAAAGGCAGAGGATATCTATAGCTGCTTGTAGAGAGGTAGATTGAAGGGAATGAAGGAAGCATCAAGTCATCTGGTGACCTAAAAAGTCAAGATGATGGTTTAACTGGACAATTAAAGTTGGCATCTTGATTTTTTTTATCCCTCCTCAATGGCTTTATTCCTCCATCTAATGGCAAGTGGTGGTACTGCACATCTGGAGGAGGGGCCTTTCATCCCTTTTTAGCGGTAATCCATATCTGGTATCCATGAGGACAGAGAGAATAGATCACTGTTTCTCAGCCTTAGCAACTTTAAGATGTGTGGACTTCAACTCTCAGAATTCCTGTCAGGTATGAAGAAGATAAACTGCATAAATAACTAAAAAATGTCCCTGGTGCCCAACAAGGGCCGTTTTACCACCCCTTTCAATGAGAAATGGCTTCTTTCATGAGATGAAATCCTGCTGCATGGAGCTTAACGTCAACATCTTAATTTTAACAAATAGATCTGAACAACATGAGACTAGCTGTATGAGTTATATAGCCCTCAAATTATGGTGGAATGTAGTTACAATCATAGGAGGAAGAGGTTGCTTTCCAGAAGGCAAAAGGGCAGTGAAGTTTGGAATATCTGGTAGGCAGGAAGAAGACAAAGACGGACCTTTCTAGCAATTCACAGAATATATCCGTAGCTATGCAGATTGTGGTTTTAGTCAGGCAGGCTCCTGTCTGTAGGCCAATAAAAATAAATAAACTGTAAAGAAATAGCACTACATTATTCTTGGGGCCTGATGCAAGACTCCTTTTTCCACACCTGGAATCTGCAGTGATATCCAGACGATGATGCAGGGTGAGGAAGGCACTTTTGAGAAAGACAATCCGTCTCTGCTCCAGAGCCTGCCCCTGCTCAAACACAGACTCCATTTCTTCCATGTAGCGAGGGCTGCAACGGTCAAGCTCTTGCAGGGCCTTCTCATAACGTTCACGGACCTGTTGACCAGAGCCAAGAAAATGCATATGCTTTCAGATTCTCCAATCTTTGGGATCTCCATCCCTAAGCATTATGCTCTCAGATGTCTTGGACAACACAATGCTCTTTCACCTGCAGGCCACTCCTATGACCCACACTAACCAGACTGGTTGGTTTTACTGCATTGCAGGGAGAGGAAGGAAGAAACTCATTTGCTTGGGGGAGCTGAATAAGATTGATGGGTTATCTCCTGCCTTAGAGCAGGGAACCTGAATGAATGTAGGATGTAGAGAGAGATCAGTGCCTGTGGGTGTTAGAATATGCAATCCCACTCAAATTGCATTATACCACTCCAATTAAATTAGCATTTAATGTGTGTGTGTGTGTCTATAATTGTTTATGAAATCTCACAAGATTCTGGCAGTCTGTTGAGCTTTCTGAGATCTTGTGAGATCTTGTCATCATTTTATAATATTTGAAACAATTTTAGTGGGGACACTAACTTTTATATGAAATGTTTTATCTCTAATATTTGTTATATATATATATATATATCATATGTGTAGAATTGTGTCTTTCACATTGTAATATGTGTTTGTAACTTGCTCTTACGGTTCTGCAATTCTAGGTAAAAAAAGCTCTGCACACCCAGAATCTTGATGAGCAGAAAGGAGGTTTGAATTGGCTGACTTGAAAAAAATCTGCAATTCATTATTATTTAATTTTCTTTTTGTACCCAATCCAGAATATTAAAAGGTCACACTATTCTTCAAACAGATATTGTATTTAGTTTGCTGCACTTAGGCAACAACAATATTGTTCTGCATAATTGCATTTCCAATCAAAGAAAGGAAAAACTATTTGCTTTAAATCATAGTGGATTTTTTATTCCAGATAAATCTCCAAGCCCCAAACATGACTCAGAAATCAGCAAAAGATCTCAATCATTGCTGCACAGTAAAAATATTTTACAGATATCAAAGTGGGAAGCAGGATCCATTTAATAACCACCTGATCCACCTAACAGATGCAGTGATTTGCTTAAAGATGTGGCAAAAAAGGGCACAAAATTGAGTATGACTAACTTAATTACTTTGCTTAGGAATAGAAATTCTGGTCCTAAATGTGTCCTAAGTCAAAGACCCCCCCCCCCCATACTGAAGGCAAAAGATGGGGATATGTTCTCTAACCCCAGTAGTCAATTGATATATTTGATAAAAGTATCAGGGAACTGTTAATTCTCTAGATCAGGGGTGTCAAACTCCATTTCATTGAGGGCCACATCAGGGTTGTGTTTGACTTCAATGGAGGGATGAGGGGGCATGGCCAGCTCAACATCAGGGGCACCTGTGGTAGTCTGGGCAGGGCCGGGGGAGATGCCTTGTCTCCAATGGAGTAAGGTGAGACCAGGGAGAAGGCCAAACCCTTGTCCTCTAGAGGAACCTCACCATTCCTCTCAGACTATGCAGAGGACACCTGGACGGGGGCGCAGGCTGACTAAAGCTCTAGGCTTCCTGTAGACAGTCTCCTGCAGCCCTCTGCCAGCAAAAAAGGAGCATGCATGCCCCCCAAGCTCTGTTTTTTGGCTGCGATGGCCTCCTGCAGCCCTTTGCCAGTGGAAACAAAGTTTGGGGGAGGGGGCACACGCAACCCTCCTGAACTTTATTTTTGCTGGCAGAGGAACCATGGGTTGGACCTTCCCTGTTTCCAGGGCAGCCCCACGGGCCAGATCTAAGCACTCTGTGGGATGGATCTGGCCTGCAGGTCTTGAATTTGACACCCTTGCTCTAGATATTGCTAAAATATAATTCAGGACAACTTCTGCCACTCTGGTCTAAAATGAAGAATTCTGGGAATTGTAGTTCTGTTTCTGCTTTATATTTTAAACAAAATATACTAACTTAACACCTCTAGCGATTCACCTAACAATTGTAGCAAGAAAGGCTGTAAAATGGGGGAAAAGTCACATAAGAAATGCTTCACTTAGCAACAGAAAACTTGGTCTCAATTGTGGTTGTCATTTGAGAATTACCTGTCATGGCCAGCTGATGGCGAAGCCAACAATATCATATAATAGATGGATATACCAGACACAATTTTGGCTGATATTGTTGGCCTATCTGACAAACTGCCCCATTGGCCAGGAGAAATAAAGAAGATGGAGAAGTAGGAAAAATCCCTACCTTGTTGGTTTCTTGGCTACAACGTTGACGTTCTTCACGCAAAGTACGTTGCCGATCTGGAGATACTTCAGCCCCAGATGCTGCCTGAATTCCACTCTCCCGCAGTGTTGCAATGTGCTCTTTGCGGCAGGCCTTGTGATAAAGAGTTTTGGCCTTCTCTGCCTGAAAGTAGAAAATGAAGAGGATGAGGAGGAAAGGGCAATTGGGATCCAATAGTGCCAGAAATCCTGCTTCTCAGTTTCCATATACCCTTAATTTATGGAGTCAGTGGGAAGGAAATAAGTCTACATAGGCAGCCAATGCTAACTTCCTACTATGCATAAACTGAGGACTCCATCCAACCTCATTTTATTGCTTCATGTTGGACCTGGTTGCAAAAGGGTATGGATCAGGAGTAAAAGGAAAGAGAGATACAAGCTTGCAATAAAGATAAACCTGGTTCTTTTGCTTCCTAAACAAACCTAAATCCTTGGATTCTATTCCTCCATGTCTTTACCTATCTCTATACCTAGAGAACTCCCAAAGGGCATGTTCTTCCTCCTACCTTCTTGAGCTTCTTAGTCCAGGGTTTCTGAGCCCGCTGGAAACCATTTTCTAGCTCGCAAGCCTCCTTGAAGCCCCCGAAGAGCTTGCGATGATAGGAGTCGTGCTGCCAGGATCGGATACGTCCAGCATCCTCAGAAACCAAAGCCCTTTGCATTTCCATGTGTAGGCGGCTTAACTGCTCAGAAGCTCCCAGGAAAGCTTGCCATGCATGGAGTAGGGAACCATATACCGGGCCTAGAAGTGGAGGGAGAAGGGTAAGGAATGACAGGATAAATTCCTTCACTGCAGCAAAATTGAGAACAAGTGATTTCTTGGGATTTGAAGAATGCAACTTTGATGCTTTATTGAAGAACTGGAAAACTGGAAAAGTGATCTAGGTAGAGAAGCCAATAAAAAATTGGCTGGCAACTTTTATTCTGCTGTAATCATGTGCGGGATTTTCTCCACTAACACAGATGTTTGTGCATAGGAGGTAACTGAGAGTGGGCAGAAATCCATGTTTAGACTGGTAGACAGAAAATTGGCCTACTCTAAATGAGTCTTTTTCAACCTTGGTCGCATTTGGATTTCAGCTCCCAGAATTCCTCAGCCACTTGTGGTGTCCACACATCTTGAAGGGAGCAACATTGAGAAGCACTGCTTTTCCACAGAACCATGGTGGTACAGTGCTTAGAATGCACTATTGCAGGTTAATTTGCCGACTGCCAGGAATTCAATTCTGACCAGTTCAAGGTTGACTCAGCCTTCCCTCCTTCTGAGGTTGGTAAAATGAGGCCCCAGATTGTTGGGGGCAATAGGCTGACTCTGTAAACCACTTAGAGAGGGCTGTAAAGCACTGTAAAGTGGTATGTAAGTCTAAGTACTATTGCTATCTAAGTGGAATCAACCAGATAAATATATGGAAGCTGTAGGAGTGTCTTGGAGCTAATCGTACTGGCTCTGCTGTTCCATTAGACTATTTCAGTGACGTGGAGTGGGGGAATCTGCTGCTTGGGTAACAATTTTATCCTCCATATTAAATTACCCAGCCTTGTGCTCTGGAGGGGACACTCCACAGCATTGAAACAACACGGGAAGTGGCAGTTACCAGTTTTATAGCATGATACTATAGTTTCTTGAGACTGAAGGATGCCAATTCCAGGAGTGTCCATAGAGTACAGTTTAAAAAGTCAAGATGGCAGCTGTAACTGTGTAATTGAAACTCAACTTGTTTTTTTATGTTCATCATGGTGCTTTGACTGCCTTATCACAGCCAACAGCTTGATTTTTTTTAAATCACACCTTGCAAACACCACTGGCTAACCAGCAGCTATGAATTTTATATCAGGAATTTCAGCTATGCTCATGGGCTACAGAAATGGGCCTTATGATGTTCTATAATGCAACATTTAGTGCAACTGATTTTTGGCAGGACACTTCCTGACCACAGGCTACCCAATTATGAGTTACAGTCTATAATAATATGACAGCATCCTTTGGAATGACATCACCTGGACTAGGAGATAATTCCAAAAAATATATGTATCCTGAATTATTTGCAGATGAGTCCCAGCATTTTACTAATTACCCAAGACTGCAGTTTCAGGTACGTTAAAAACAAAAGAAAACGTAGCAGCATTCTCACATAATAGATGCTAAAATGCCGTAGGACAAGTTTCTGGAATATAGAGCATTTAGATTTTCTTAGATAACCTTTAGAAAGCACGGTTTATTCAGCTTTTCAATTTCACAGGTTGTCAACAGCAACTATCCATGGAAAAACCAGTTTCTTCTGTAGGCTTTAAAGCAAAGATACTACCATTCCATCAGAAATACTTATCCTTCCATACACTTTAGCACAATTAAATCATTACTTCAAAGGAGAAAAAAATCACCCAGTCCCATATCATGGGAATTATCTATCTTTTGAAGTTACAACTGGGGCTAGTTTTTGGAAATGCATTACAGTATTATGACTAGCTATATCAATGATGGCGAATTTTTTTGTTGTGGTGTGTCTAAAGCGCGTGCATGCGTGCTGGCACCCACAGTGCAATGCGCCCCACCCCCATGTATGTGTGTGCAACACTCCCGTCCCCTTACCCGTACTGTGCATGTGCATGCCTCCCAGCTGATTTTCAGCCCATTTGAGGCTATTTTCACCCTCCCAGAGGGAAGCCTCTGCAGCCTCAGGAGGCCAAAAAGCGGGCCTTCCGGAAATACTGGAAGTGCCTGTTTTCAGCCTCCTGAGGGCCTCTGGAGCCCATTTTGGTATTTCCGAAAGGCCTGTTTTTTTGGCTTCTCAAGGCTGCAGAGGTTTCTCTTGAGCCTCTGGGAGAGTGAAAACTGCTTCCCCCAGGCTCGAGAGGCCTTCCAGAAGCTGAAAATGGGCACTTCAGGTATTTCTGGAAGGCCTACTTTTTGGCCTACCAAGGCTTCAGAGGCTTCCCTTGAGCCTCTGGGAGGGTGAAAATGGCCTCAAACAAGCCAAAAATCAGGTGGGAGGCTCACACATGTGCAGTACAGATAAGTTTGGATGGGGCTTGTGTGCCTGCACAAATGGTTCTGTGTGCCACATGCCATCACTGAGCTACATCAACATGCAAAATAAATATAGCAGGGCAAGGAAAGTTGAAAGGAGAATTTTCCTTGAACAGTTTTTGAAATGGTTCCATAGTATATTCTAGGAATAAAAATAATGAACTAAAAGTTCATGGCAAGAACAAACTTTAGTGGATCTTGAAATAGAAAAAAAGAGAGTTTTCCTGCTGCTGAGCTGAACTATTTTACATCCATGTGATCTTTAGAAACTGTACACTTGCTGTCCTTTATTTCCACCATTCCTAATCACTGCAATGACCATTTATGTGTAACATAATTGGTGACAAAACCTGATTTTATATATCTTGAGTTTGGCCTTGAATGATTTTGGACCTTTTAACATAGTAAGGAATAATAGGTCTCACGCATGGACTGGGGATAAATTGAAAGCAGCATCAAGGACACATGGGAGGAAAAAGATGTTACAAGGATGCTTTGGGGGCAACAGTTAGTTATAAATGGGGAAAGTCCCCAAAAGGCTGGGATGATAATAACAAATTCTCCTAACCCTGATAACGCTTTCTGTTTTTGTGGTGGGCTGATGCTTTGCCTACAAAAATAAATCAGGATAAAACTGCATAACTCAGAATATGGAGACAACACATGGACAGCATCATAGACAGAAGGAACAGAGTTGGATTTATAACGCACTCTAGTAAAGTTGCAAATAATTCGAGAATAAACATTCTAGGTGTGGCAAGGTATTTGCCTTAATCCTGAAGGAAATAGCAAGCATACTAACTTACAGTCAGAACATACATTTCTACCAGTTTTTTTTCCCTGATCCCAAGTTCTTTCAAATGAAACCTGCATATAAAGCAGACCAGAATTTGGAACATTAACAGAAAAAGGATGAAACTACTCACTTGCATCAACAAGGGGCCGCCATTTGCGAGTCCATTCATCCATCATCAAAGCATAATTACGTTCAATCTTTGCCCGTTCCTGGAAACAGGATACAATCTGGTCACAGACACGGTGCCCATCATCCAGACGTTTGACAGTGTTCTGATAGTGATTGGGCTGCAGGAGAAGGTATGGGAAGAAAGGATGGAGAGTGGTCTCAGTCTCGTGGTGCAGGAATGCCCCTTCAAAACAATGCCTACTGCCTTTCCTTCCAAATTCCACAGAGTTCTACCTCTACCTGGGGTCCTCCTGTGAATTCCAACCAGAATCAAACCAACCCTGTTTAGCGGTTTTTGAAAAACAGAGAATCCCAAGCACTATCATTAAGTGTTCCAGAAAAACAGGCATAAATTAGGTAATAGGGCTTTAATTGTTTTAAGAGAGTATGGGGTAATGGTATAAATGTGTTTTCAAAACTGGAAGTCTTTGCACAACATGCTAATCCATAATTTACCAAATTACAGTGTGGTCAATTAACTCAGTTCCCTGAATTTGCACAACACATAGAACCATAAATTATAAGTTGGGTTCACTCAACACAGTAGGCTAAAATATGAGTAGCTAGTCTGAAGTTCAAGGAACATTGCTTTTAAATCACCATTTATTTTTCCTCTAGAGGGGAAATGTGGCCAGACATAACAGAAAATTTTGACAGTGAAGTTTGCAGTGCTGTGGTCAAGTTCTTTTTTCCTGTTTAAGATCAAGTAAAGTGATGATGAAAAATCCACATTAAGAGAAAGGGAGATTTTGAATATGCAGACTGTTGATGTCTTAATGTGGTTTTCTTCACAGCAGTTTGGGACCATTATTGCTTTCTTCTATTTTTTTTTTCAACTTTCCAATCTAGCCTACAACTTGGATAGGACTTCATTATCTTTAGAAAAATCAGAAACCTTCAGCACCTCAGCTCTCCTAATTTATCTTTTTGTTGTCCTTTTGTCAATGTCATGCGGTCTTGACTTCACTGATTTTTATCCCAAGGGATTCGTGTGGGGCTGCCCTTGTAGCCAGTTCAGAATAGAGCAGAATGCGCAGCTTACAGGTGGACTTTGGGATGCCCATGTTACACTTCTCCTCTGAGACCTGCACAGGCTTCCAATGTGCTTCGGGTTGAAATTCTGCACCAGTTTGGTCTGGTGATTATGGCAACAGGCTAGAAAGCATGAGACCATGAGTTCAGCCTTAAAATTAACTGGATGACTTTGGGCCAGTCAGTCTCTCTCGGCCCAGCTCATCCCACACAGATGTTGTGGGAAAATAGAAGGACGACCATGTTGGATATGTTTGCCACCTTGAGCTGTTTGTAATAATAATTATATTATATGATAATGATGATGATGATGATGCAAATAAGAAAACAAACAAATAAATTTAAAAAGCTGAAGTGCTGTTACCCTAACCTTAATCCATGATATGAGGTTGCATTATTTGCCTCTTCCTTGTTTCCACCCACCCCATTAGATCCAATAAGGGAGAGTACACTCTGGACCCTTCAATTAAAGAAGGTGAATTTTTAATTTTTTTAAATTAATTTGTATAGTGTCTGCTTTCTGGGACACAATATCCTTCTGAGATCAG
This sequence comes from Laticauda colubrina, assembly GCA_015471245.1. Lineage (NCBI taxonomy): Eukaryota > Metazoa > Chordata > Lepidosauria > Squamata > Elapidae > Laticauda > Laticauda colubrina. Next base: position 3,606,485 of record BLBF01000050.1, read on the forward strand.
ATTAGCCCTGATCTTTCTGGCCTTTCATAAAGCATTAAAATACTGGATAGAAGTGAAGGTTGGAAGGTTAGATGACTTGTTGAGAGGTCTGTTTTAACAATATGTTAATCATCCAGAATAACATTCATGGGTTGGTCAGCCCAATAGAAGGAAGGAGGGAAGGAGGGAGGGAGGGCTTGAAAGGGAGGAAAAAAAGAAGGTGAGGGATGAAAGGAATCAGGAAGGGAAGAAGGAAGGAAGGAAAGAAGGAAGGAAGGAAGGTCACTTGAAACATCTTCCATTGTTCTCAGGTGCCAGGTTCACACAATATAATCCACGAGATCAAAAAGTCTCTATTCACATACCAGTTAACATAGTTTTCACCCCAGTTAGCATATTGTTTTGTATTTTTGTTTTATAGTTCAGCATGTACTGCAAACTCTGCCCATTTGATTAGTTTAAGATTCAAGGTATTCTAGTCATCTAAAATGGGCTAGCTTAGTAAATGAGACAAACATGTTGCATAAACATAAATTGAACCTTTTCCCCTTCTGCCACCCTGTCCTGTTATCAGCTACTCACCATCCAGAAGCTGTTGGTAGTTGGCTCATCGGCAGCCACCTCGCTGTATATCACAGACATGGTGTCACCTGTTTAGAGGAAACAGGTCTCATAGTGCATCCAAAAGTATCAAATAAAGTTCTTATCTTCAACAATTGTTTTGGAACCATATTCCAGATGTAATCATGAAGAACCTACTTTAATAGTATGAGAGAATGAACTTGGAAGACAGAAGGGAGAGCCACAGACTGAGCAACTGGCAGATAAAAGGTATCTTAGCCCACCAAAGAAGGATGTGGGATGTGTTACAGAAGGATCCCTCTCTATTTTTTGGAGAGTAAAAAGAAAAGAGGGGGAAATAATTTCAGTTTTATTTTATTTTATTATTTATCAAATTTATTGGATCATAAGGTAACTCTGGATGGCTTACAGACACATAAAATAAATCTACATTAAAATATGAATAAATGAAAACCAAAAATTAAAATCAAGTGGCACATGGGGAGAATGGGAGCAGAATGGGGGGAAGTAGGATCTGTAATTACTCAATCAACCACCTCCTTCGGGCTGTTCTCCTATTGGGACCCCAGGCTAACTGGCAGAACCAGATCTTTAGGTCTTTATGAAAGGACAGCAGGGTTAGGGCCAATCTCACATCAGAGGGCAAGGTCTTCCAGACAGAGGGCAAAAAGCCTTGGCTGGCAAGACCCACTGCGTGCCTCCTCTGTTGGCACAAGTGGGACAGACCAATCCCAATGGGGTGGCACAGTCCCTCAAGTAACCTGGATCCATGCTATGAAAGGATTTAAAAGTGATCACCAATTTTGCAAGATTCTGGTACTGTAGTCTGACAATAAAGGCGTAATTAGTTCTGGTGATTGTGCTTGTTTAAACTACTTTGAAGAGCTAACATTAATCTTTAGGTTATATACTGTAGGTAACAACATGTTCCCTCTTTACTTTGTTCCCTGGTCCAGAGTTCTTTGGATCCTGGACTTTTTAAAAATGTTAGGAGAGAATGTGTTCCCTGAATAAATAATAGATCCTTTTGATTTAAATATAAGCCAGTTAATGACAGATATACCATCTAATCTACATGCAACATTTTCAAGTAAAACATTATTTTAAAAAAACCCTCTTTTCTCTGAGTTCCAAGGGTTTCCTCATAAACCAAAGCATTGGTTAGAACACCCAGATCCTGCATTTATAGAATATAATTTCATTTATTTTCCTTGGATTAGTTTGTATGAAAACCCTGAATAATAAACTAACCAAGCTAAAAGTAACCCCTAACTAATAGCTGCTTTGGCTATTACTTTGTCTGGCCAGTCTAAGAGTATTGTTAACGTAGCACAGCCTCACTAGTGTAATAATACAGCTTCCTTTCTCTCAGGCAACCTTTTGGTAAATGGAGGTAACTCTTTTTTGGAAGTGGAAGTCTCCAGAGATGAAAAGTTTATAGAAAGTGGAAGGTACATTATTATTCATATTGAGGGTGCCTCAGTTTTCTAATTTCCCTCCTGTCCTGGGGCATTTGATGAGAATAAACTTCTTTGAATTTAAAATTATATATCTCAAACTCCCTACCTACTATCTAGGGCTTCCATTACAGTTTTCACATGCTTTGGATAGCCAAATCTGACCCTAGGTTCTGCCTCGGTTTACCTTCCCAATAAACAACCAGTGAGAAGAGCATTTAAAAGCAATTTATTAGGGTACCCTGAGAAAGTGAGATCTCCCTATGGAAAGGGAGAATTTCATTTTACATTTATTTGCCCCTAATTCTTTCTTCCAAATGTGTTCAGTTCATATAACAGGAAGATGCCAAACTGGTTTTTACAGATCTTTTGTAAAGGATTCTTAAGACCATTAAAATGGGACTGCAAATGACCTACAGATATGTGTTTGCCCACCAGTGATGTCTATGCATCCTATTAGATCAGGCAGGAGTTATATTCCTGGTCCTATTACCAAATTTTTAAAAAAATGGAGGAGAGGGCAGAGCTGGCGTCGCAAAAATACGGCATGCGATCTTGGAGGTCTGAGATTTCTGCTGATATCTTTCCTCCTGGACGGTCCAAACGGATCTAAACCATCTCGAAGAGATGGTGAATGTAAAGAGCGCATCCTGCCGATCCCAGGGACACTGCAAAATCCCTGGTAGATCCAGGAGAAACTCTTTTTGCCAGCGGCAAAGAGACAGCCATTAAAACTACTAAAGTTGGGACAGCTCCGAAACAAAAGAGAACGGAAAGAGTTGGTGAGAACTTTTTCTTTACTTTAAGATTTGAAAAGACACTCTAAGGAAAAGAAAGAATCTGTAAAAGTTTTGACAGAAGTGATTAAGCGGAGATTTTAAACAAGAAGTCAAACTAATATTTTTATTTTATTTTTTTTCTCATTGCTGACTTTTCTACACATGATTTTATATGGTTCCTCAACTTCCACTTCTTCCTCTTCACCATCTGGAGGACAATGCTCGTTGTTACAGCAAGAAAAAGAACAGGAAAAAGTGACCCTGCAGATGATTATGCAAGGAATTCAAAATATTCAAATAAGAACAGAATATTGAAAAGAAAACAGAGAACATTGAACAAAGAACAGGAAAAACTGATGAAAAGGTGGAGAACATTCAACAAATGATGATGAAGTATGATGAGAGATTCCAAAAAAATTGAAGAAGAAGATAAACAAAGAGATAAGAAGATTGGAGATATTGATAGCAGATTAACTGTGGTTGAACAAGATAAAAGTGGGATATTAAGATGGGAGATGGACAGATCAGAATTTTATCTCAGATTCCAAAACATAGAGGAAGAAAAGGGACAAAACCTAGCTGAGACAATGATATAAATTTTGGCTGAAGCTTTGGAGATAACTGAAGAGAGGATGATGGATGGAATAGACAAGGTTTATCAAGTCTTCACAAGATATGCAATGAGAAATAGCTTGGCAAGAGAGAAAACATTTAAATATAAAGACAAGGAGATTGTGGTCCTGAAACAAGTATCCAGAAGAGTGAGAGAGATGAGAAGATAATACCAATTTCTGACCAAAATTCTCCTTAAAAAAGAAGTGAATTATAGATGGCTGATTCCAGAAGGTTTAATGTTCACATGGCAAGAACAGAGACATAGGCTCAATTGAGAAAGCTGAATTATTTTACACAGAATATTTTGGAGGGAAAGAGGAGGAGGCAGAAAAAGAAATGTCACTAATTGAATTCCAAGAGGACTGCCAAATGGCGATTGAAAAAGGAGAAGGTGCAGTAGATGGAAAAGTGGAAATCAAAGAACAACGTGAACCAACATCTACAAGAGCTACTAAACCTAACTACAAAATATAACCATGGGAGAGAAAAAACTGTTTACAATGAACATAAATGGACTTAACTGAGCTGTTAAAAGAAGGAAAACTTTCCATAAATTAGAAAAATTAAAATTTGATCTTATCTGCCTACAAGAAGTACATATTAAAAAGCAACATGAACAATTGTTGATACAGCCAAAATTAGGGAAAATATTTACTTCTTTGACACAATGCAAGAAAAGAGGAGTGGTTTTATACATTAAAGATATTATCCCAGCGAAATTGATCGATACCGATGATGATGAAGAATACTAATGGTGGAAATAATGGACAATAATATGAAAACACTCCTGATTGCAATCTATGCCCCGAATGACAATCAAGAAGAGTTTTATAAAAAATTACATATGAAAATAATTGAATTGGATTATGCTAATATAGTTATGATGGGAGATTTTAATGGAATTGTAGATAATAAACTGGACTACACAGCACAGAAAACAATAAAGCAAAACAGAAAGATACTCCCTAAATCTTTTTTTAAAATGATAGATGAAATAAATTTAAAAGATACATGGAGAGAAAGAAATGCTAAGAGTAAACAATACACCTTCTATTCAAATAGACATTTATCATGGTCCAGAATAGATATGATATGGATGTCAACAGAATTGTTAGCTAATATTCAAAAAATAAATTTTGAAACAAGGACTTTGGCAGATCACAATCCAATGACAATTAAATGGAAAGAACAAAGATGGACATTAAATAATACTATATTAAAGCCTTCACATAGTGGATGGAGAAAGAACTGGCTTTCTTCTTTAGAGAAAACAAAAAAGAAGATACATCAATGCAGAATGTATGGGACACAATGAAGGCATATGCCGGAGGCTTGATAATAGACTATACAAGGAAAAGGAATACTATGAAAAGACTAGCCTCTAAGGCATTAGAGCAGTGGTCCCCAACCTTTTTTGTACCAGGGACCAGTTTCACGCAGAAACCCTTTTTCAAGGACCAGCAAAATCAATTCTTCCCCAATAGTAAAGGGCTTCTTAGCTTTAGCTAATATAAAATATATAGTTTAATCACGATTATTCATTCTTTGCGGCCTGGTACAAAATGATCCATGGACCGGTCCCGGTCCGGGGCCCGGTGGTTGGGGACCCCTGCATTAGAGGATGAACATAAAGGACTTGAAAAAGAGCTACAGAAAATCCCACAGAAAAAGGACATTAAGTTAAAAATGGACATAATTAAACATAAAATAGGTTTAATAGAAAAAGAAGAACTAGCACAGACAATCAAAGGTGTGAAACAGAACTACTTTGAAGATACAAATAAACCAGGTAGATGGTTAGCATATAAATTGAGAAAGAAGAAAGAATCAAGGAAAATATTGCAATTAATAGATGATCAAGGCCAAGTTTGCTATGGTAGTAAAGAGAAGGAGGACATCATACAAGATTATTATGGGAAACTATACACACAAGGGAATATTGATGAGGAAAAAGTTAAACAGTACTTACAGAATGCCAATCTACCCCAGATACCTAAAGAGATTGAAACAATGTTAGAAAGCAATATAACGATGATGGAATTAACTGAAGTACTTAAGAAGCAAAACAATGGAAAGTACCAGGCCCAAATGGACTTCTGGCAGAATTTTATAAAACACTACAAGAATTGTTGAACCTTCCATTGCTAGAAGTTATGAATGAAGTTATGTTAAAGAAGAAGATACCTAAATCATGGTCAGAAGCTTATATTACACTTGTCCCAAAAGAGGAGGCCAATCCATTACAAATCCATTACTATAGACCTATTTCCTTACAAAATGCAGATTATAAAATTTTTGCTTCAATATTGGCAGAAAGACTTGAAAAATACTTAAACAATTTTATCCATCCTGATCAAAATGGATTTCAGCCAAAGAGAAAAATTAAAGGCAATATGAGAGTAATATTGGACACTTTGGAATACTACGGGGCACACCCTGAAAAACAAATGGCTTTGATATTGCTAGATGCACCGAAGGCATTTGATAATGTGAATTGGCGATTCATGTTATTACAGCTTTGGTAAAAAATTTATTCAAGCAATAGAAGCTATATATCATAATCAAACGGCAAAAGTAATGATAGAGGGAGAACTGACAGACTCTATTGATATAAGAAAAGGAATAAGACAAGGGTGCCCACTATCACCTCTGTTGTTTGTACGAACCTTGGAAGTGCTAAACAGAAATATTAGAGAAGAAAAGGATATAAAAGAGATGAAAATTAAAAAAGAATAATTTAAGTTGCAAGCATTCACAAATGATCTGGTTTTCATTTTAGAAGACCCACTAGAAACAGCATCAAAATTGATAGAAAAGATAAGAGGTATATGGAAAGGTGGCTGGTTTGAAAATAAATAAAGATAAGACAAAGATCTTGACAAAGAATATGCTATCAAGACAAAAGGAAGAACTGGCAGATCTATTGAAAATTCAGGTCACGAATAAGATCAAGTCCTTGGGGATACATTTGACAGCAAAATGTAGTACACTAAAAGATAATAATTATATCAAACTTAAGTAGCAGATAGCGCTAGATTTGGCGAAATGGGAACATTTACAACTGTCATTAATAGGGAGAAAATCAACAATCAAGATGAATATACTACCCAGAATTTTATATTTGTTCCAAACAATTCCAGTAAGGCTTGGAAAAAATTATTTTGAAGATTTAAATAAAATTGTGTTGAAATATATATGGTAAGGTAAGAAAGCGAGAATAAAGTTAAAGCTTTTGCAAGATGCTAGAATAAGAGGAGGATTTGGTTTGTCTAATTGGGAGTTCTATTACCAAGCTATTACCAATTTGATGTGGGTTAATGAATGGATAACATTAAGAAATACTAGATTGTTGACATTAGAAGGACATGATCTGTTGTTGGAGTGGCATGCTTTTTTATGGTATAAAGGAACTGAAACACAGGGGTATTTTAGAAGACATTATATAAGGGAGTCTCTGTGGTTAAACTGGGAGAAAATTAAAAGACAATGTTATTTGAAAATTCCAGTCTGGCTATCGTCTATTGAAGCATTTTCTTATCCTATAACATATAAAAAGGAACAAACATTTAGATATGGTGAAATATTGAATGAAAAGGGTGAAATTAAATCTATGCAAAAATCAGAGGTACAAGGTATAAAGATGAATTGGTCTTCATATGCGTAAATACATTCAAGGTATGGTAAAGGTTCCAAAACAGAAGTTTTCTATGATAAACTGACTGATTTAGATAAGATTTTGACAGGAACTGATGAAAAGGTGATTAAAAAATTGTATGGATATTTATTAGAAATTAAACTAGAAGAAGAACAAGTTAAAGAAACTATGATTGCTTGGGGGAAGAATTTTGGATATGGGATTGATCTAGAGAAATGGCAAAAATTGTGGTCTCAAAATTATAAAATGACAATGTCAACAGCATATAAAGAAAATTTGTATAAGATGTTTTATAGGTGGCATTTTCCCCCAACAAGAATAGCAAGAATGTTCAAGAACAAATCGGAAAAATGTTGGAAATGTCATCAGACACCTGACTCATATTATCATATGTGGTGGACTTGTGCGGATGCTAAAAAATATTGGACTAAAATCCACACGTGGTTGGAAAAAATGACAAAAAAGCATATAGACTTGAAACCAGAAATATTTTTATTGGGAATTTTACCTGAAATATATAGTAAAGAATTGAAATACCTGATTGTAAATGTATTAACAGCGGCTAGGATGGTATTTGCCAAAAACTGGAAAAATGAGCAAATACCATTCCAGGAGGAAATCATTAAGAAAATATTGGAATGCGCTGAAATGAGTAGATTGACATTTGAAATCAGAGAACAAGATGATAAACAATTTTATAAAATTTCGGATCTATTCTATCAATGGTTAGACAATAAAACATGGTAATGAAATATGTAGATTCTTAGAAAATAATAAATATATGAAGATGTATTCTTTTCTTATTATATCTACAAAATGATTGTAGGATAGATTTGAGATGATAATATGAACTGTCATGGAACAAGTTAAGTAAAATATGGATTATTTCGTCAAACATGAATAAATAAAAGTATAGTCAAATGATTAATAATATTAATGTATTTAATACTTGATTGAAAATATGAGTATACAATGTAATTGTAATTGAAGACTATGAGATAAAAGTATAAAACAATTTGTAAACCTACCAACACACTGTATATGTATGTATGTGTATATCATTTGGAAGCCTGCACTCTCAAATAGAAAGATCTCCATGCCACAAGCCAGGCAAACACCTGGGCAAAAACAGACTCTCTCTGAAAGCTCCAACCTAACCCCCCCACCAGGCACCCAGGTGAAACCCAGCTTGCTAATGAAGAGCAGCCGTCCCTTCACACGGAGCCAAGCTGCACTAAAAGCCTCCAACACAAGAACAGACTGTTGCCAGCCAATCAAAGCCACAAAACAGACAGAAGAAACCAGGAACACCAATCAATCAAACTCCAAGTCCAATGAAATAGGTCCAGGCTCCCAGCCAATCAGAATGAACCAGCCTCAAATTTAAAAACCAGGAGCTGTAAGACCCACATCCATACAGAAGCCTGATGATGGCAGATGAGATTCTGCTGAAACGTTGCTACAACTTTAACAGAACTACAATGACGTGGGATAATACCCGAAGGAAGCTGAACAGCACACACACACACACACACACACACACACACACACACACACACACAC
>BLBF01000050.1:3615124-3632657 GCA_015471245.1 Laticauda colubrina
ACACACACACACACACACACACACACACACACACACACACACACACATATATATATATATATATAACATTATAATTATTTCTTAAGTATAACCAATTTGATCCTTCACCAATCAGGAGTTATGGTTTTCAGTGTTTTAGAAAATAAGCAGGGATATCCACAGGGAGTGATCAGAAAGTCAAAATGGCGGAGATGACATGAAATTAATAAAGTGCTATTGTGGCTGCCATTTTGGTGTGTTTTTTTTTTTAACCACACCTTCTTATGGTTCTCCCAAAATGATGCTGGAGTCCACATTTTGGCCAAACACCAGTGTCTCACAATAGCTGGCATCTTAAGAATACATGAACTTGTAGGCTTATTATATTAATTTAACGTAATGAAAAAATCCTGCAAATATTTCAAAACTGCTTCTTTGTACTGATCACAAGCTTCATAAATCTTTAGTAAAAGTTAAAAGTTATCTAAGAATTGCAAAGAAACCACTTCCTTCTGTCTTAGGTTGCATGTTACAGATCTGAGACTTGGAACAGGAAAGAGAATATAAAATAAATGCTATAAAAATCTTGGTCAAAAGAAAACTGAGTTTTATCTTTAGGAAAGGAAAAATATGCCCCCTTTATTTCTTCTTAACCTCTACCCTCCAACATTAAACCTATTTATTTCTGAGAACCAGATTCTGTCAGCTTCTAATACTCACTCTGAGGACATCCCGGCTTGAGAATCCTTTAAGACTACCGCTTCCATAATGAATTTCAAATTTACTTTTATCGGCCTTGTGGGTGCAGGAAAACAGGGAACGGTAATGTTTGTGTACCCCTGTTGGACAAAAGGCAGTTAATTGTGTACAGGTCACAATATGATCACTTTTTATTTTCAAAAAAATAACTCAGTCAGTTTGGATGTAAAAGATTTCATTTGCACAAAAGTTTCCCCTAACCGGAGCATAAGACCAAACCTAGCATGTGATTAACAATATGCTTCACAGTCCTAACACTCAACACTCACTGGGAAAAGCTGCAGTTTTCATGGCTGCTATGAATTCCCAAGCTATAAGAGACAAGCAAATCCCAAAGATTACTCAGTATCAAAAACCTATGTGATTTTCAACAGCAGTTATATTGACTCAACTGGGCAAGCAATTACATAGTGGGGTGGATGGTATGCTAACTCCTATCTACCTGAGAGCTCCCAATATTATAAATTCAATATAATTTTTTTTCATAGGCATCTAGATGAAGTATGTAATTGTTATGGACTGCAACAAGGCCACCCATATCTAACCTTGTCTGTTCCACCAGAGAGAACCATGATGGGAGAAATGGAACCTACACAGTGACAGTCTTTCTTCCTTGGATTTCAGTTTTGACACCAGGTACATGGTTTTGCTTTGATTTCAAGCTGATCTACCTTGCCAGGAGAGAAACGTATTTGGCCCTTCTAAATTTTCCCTGATGTTGGATTCATACATTACTGTGGCTTCTTTGTTTGATGTTGCCTGTGAACCAAGCCATAAGGAAACTGTTCTCTTACCATTGTTGACAACTGAAGAGAATTTGGTTGACCAAGTAATCCTTTTACTTCTCTAAGAGAGAAATGGATTACTGTAACAATTGCTATCTCTCAAATTTTCTCAGCTGATTCATTTTACTGTCATATCAGTTTGTGATTTTAAGAAAAGCCTGTGTAACATTTTGGATACATTGCCATGCACATTTCTCTTGAGCAAGTCCTCCCCATGCACCTCCACTCCATTCCCGAAAATCAGTTGAGAGTATGATGTCTTACAGCATGCCAAATGTATCAGGCAACATTTGGAAGAAGGCACCCACAGGTTGGACGAGCCAGTATCAAAGACAACGTTGAAGCATTGTTTGGGGGTTCCAAGACAGATTTGCCCATAGTATTGGGCCTGGGATATAGCAAGAAAAGAAGGAGAAAACAAAAGGGTCAACATTTTATAACGAACCAATGTCTTTATTTTATGCAGTTATTGTCTTTATCTATTTGTTTATCATTCTTAAATAGAGAGAACCAATTTGGTGCTGAAACAGAATTGGGGGATTCAAGTTCAAATATTTGTTGGATAATTTTGGAGTGGACATTCTCTCCTAGCCCAACCCATCTCACAAAGTTTCCCCCTCCCCCCATTGCCATGTAGGTTGCCTTGTTTGTCTAATGCAGTATTATTCAATCTTGGTAACTTTAAGATGTGTGGACTTCAACTCATGATGAAGTCTACATATGCTAGTTGAGGCATTCTGAGAGTTGCAGTCCACATATGCTAGGTGGGCATTCTGGGAGTTCAAGTCCACACATCTTAAAATTGTCAAGGGTGAGAAATACTGGTCTAGAGAAAAACCAAATAAAATGTATTTGTAAATTCAATAAATACGCCAATATCAAATTCATTCTGAGTTCCAATCTTTTTGAATCCAACATGGCAGTAGCCAAAGGCAAAACAGAGATATAGCAGCAGACGCAGAAAAACTGACATTTGCAGAAGAATTCAAGTACTTCAGAAATATTAATCTTGAAGAGGAAAAGGAGAACAGCAAATGAGGAACAAGCACGCCAGAGCTGGTATTCATCAGGTTCTGACCCATTCTGAAGAACCAGTAGCAGAAATTTTGAATAGTCCAGAGAACTGGCAAATACCACCTCTGCCTGGAGATTTTACAGAATACTTCCCTTGCCATGCCCACCAAATCATGCCCAAAGAACCAATAGTAAAATTTTTTTGAATCCCACCACTGAAGCATGTTCAGTAATTACTTGATAACATCAACTTAAAAAAAACATGAGGAGAAAGAAGAAATAAATACAGAATTCTTGAGGAGAACAGAGCACAGCTGACTCTCCCATATTGTAACATTTAATTGACAGCTTTTTAGCAGATTGATCTTGGTTTTTTTCAGATAGCAATCAAAGTGAGAGTTGAAGGCTTTTTATCTGAATTTGCTTTGATTGGAATATTAAGGTCATGTAGAAGTTATCTAGAATCAAGTTACCCTCATTCTAATAGTAGATATCCTTGAATCTTGCCTCATTGTGGCAGGGTAAGTGGTGTTCTTTGGAGGGAATGTATGCCAAGTGTATTCTTTTATTAAGGTCACTTAAGGTCACTCCAGCTACTCAACTAAAGAGAGCAAGCACCTAAATTCAGCAGCAGTGTTACAGAAAAATGCAGAAGATGGATGGATCTTCACCACAACAGGAAGGGCACCATTTTAAGCTGTGTTAGAGAAAGCAGTGGTTAGCCACTTCTGTATTTTACGAGGAAAAACTTACATGGATAAATAAGATAGAAGTTATTGATGACATAGTGCCTGGATGATGAGCACTCTGGGCAAATTGTACTTGACATACTAGTGAGGATGTTTCTGAACACTAATGATGTTTATGATTGGGTTAGATTAGAAGTGGCCTTCCAGATGTTTAGTTGCTGATGTTGATGCAGAAAAAAATCTGAAGCTGCAAAGAATTGACCATGGGAATATGGAATGCACAAATCATTAACATGGAAAAATTCAATACAGTGATATGAAATAAACTGCATATAAATAATATATTAGGTATCAGTAAATTGAAATGGATTTGAGAATCATATGATCATACTATTAACTATTCAGGATATGAAAAGCAAAGAAGGAATGCCCTTGCTTTCATAGAAAGGAATAGTACAGGTAGTCTTCCAATTATGCCTGAAGAAGGGGCCTGACTGTTGGAATCTCGAATCTGGATTCTAAGTACTCCCAGACAGATCTGTCAGAGCTTTGAATGGTCATTAGGTGACTGGTTGTAAGTTGAGGACTACTGTACATTGGAACAATATAATCAATAACCAAATAAATTTAATAGGACATCATGAAAGACACTGTAATGTAATTTTTATTATTTAACTTCATTCTCCGATCACTGATGCTGAACAAGAAGGCAAGTTTTATGGTTAAGTTTAATTTGAAATTTATAGAACATAGCCAGATGTGCTAATTGTGTTTTGGAAGCTGCAGATAGTAGAAAAAAACCACTGTTGGTTTGTAGCATCAAGGGAACAAAAATTAAGCAGGAAAGTGACTTATCTCAATCTGCAAATCCTATCATATCTTCACTGCTAATACAGTCTTCAACCAAACAATATTGTGCAAATTCCAAGTCAAAAAGTTAGAAAAATAAAATCAGCTACTTTTCATAATATAATCTTGAAAACATCCCTACCCCTTAAAGAGAACATTGGAAATCCTGAATCTCATTGATAAAGTAGCTAGAGAAATTATGGAGTAAACAAAGGAGGATTATATAAAAGGAGATTGCCAAAGATAAAGAAATAGAAGAAAACAAGTTGGATTTCAGAACAAAGGATGGAAATCATCAAGAAGCAAAGCCAAGACTTCCGGTTTGCAGGGCTTCGGTGGCAGGCAGGAATCCGCAATCGTACACGGTTTCTGCCTGGGTGTGCCACCGGAGCACCCCGAGCCAGCTGGCTTTGGGACTAAGCCACCCCGTAGAGGTTGGTGAAGACGGGGGAGATTCCAGCAGGGTCGAGGAAAGCCGCATCTTTCCTCCCCTGCTGGCTAAACTCCCTTTCCCAAAGGCAGTAGAGCGGCGGTCAGAAATGGCCCCCTCAAAGAAGCCCTCATCTGGAAAAGAATGTGCAGAAGGAAGAAAGTGCTGAAATGAAAGTTTTGGCTGACCGGGATAAGAAACAACAATTAAGGCATCCTGGAACTCAAATTTTAAAAAAGAATACATCACTCCCAAAGAAGATTTGGAAGCAGCGAATGAAAGTGAAAGGGAAAAAAAAATTCACTCTCCTTCCTTACGTTGACAGCGAACAAAGATGAATGAGAAATTGGAAAAATCTGCTTTGGCATCAACAGGTATTTAAGCTGGAAAACTTAATGCCAAGGGGATAATAAAGATTTCTGAATATAAAAGGGAAAAAAAAGGAGAAGGATTTTTTTTTTTTTTTTGCTGTTAAGTGGGAAGGGAGAGGAAGAGAATAAGAACAGGATTTGGAAGGAGGAGATAGCCTGGAATCTAAAGAATCTAAAGTTAAATTTTAACAGGACTTCTAAAAGATACATTTTAACTGGAACTTTGTAATTAAATATTAATCCCAGGAAGAGAAAGTGAAAAAAGGAAGAAGGTGTCAAAAGAAACAGCTTGTGTGTATTTGGATTGCTTGCTGACTTTGAGGCTTTTGGAACTATATTTGAAGGATTAAAAACACTTTGGTGGTTGTTTTAAAAGAAAAAAAAACTCTACAATGGCATCACTTGTGGATGAACTGAAAATAGAATTTAAAAAAACTTAAAGAAGAGAAACAAGAAGGGAAGGGCTCTTTTGGTTCTATTTTTCAATTCTTAGAAATGGTGATCTCTACCTACGAGAAATTACAAGAAAAGACTATGCAACAAGAAGATTGGGACAAAGAAGAAGCCTTCTTTAACGAACAAGTAACTTTACTTGGGGAAGAAAGGGGAAAGAGGGGAAAGAGAATGGAGAATTTGAGACCTAAAAAAACAACCAAAAAAGGGAAAACTAAGATGAAAAGTGGATATAATGTGAGAAAGCAATAGAAAAAGGGAATTCAGAAAAGGGAAATCGAGGTGGAGAGACAAGGGGATAAAAAGGGCAGAGAGGAGAAGCAAAGGAGGAGGGAAGGGAAGAGAAGCTACAAGGGTGTGAAGCAAGATGTAAAGAAACAGGATTTATTTAGAGATAATGGGTAAAAATGTAATTGAAAAAGTGATTCTGCAAAGGTACATATGATTGTATTGTTATATTTGTATTTAGAAATAATGTTAGAAAATTGGATACAACATATGATTTAGTGAAACATTTGTGAATAAAATAAATGGAATGAATTAAATGAGAGAATTAATTTAGAAAGGAATGGGAACATTTTAATGACATAATGTTTTAAAATGCAAGTGAAGTATGGGGGGGAAGTAATTATGGAAAATTTATAAGCCTTCCCATAGAAGCATGATACCTACTTGAAAAGTAATGTGTTAAATGTTTAAAATTTAAATGAATATTAACATTAATGATAGAATTGAATTGGTATAGATCATTGTTTTAATTATATTATATATTTTTATTTTTATTTTCTTTTTCTTTTTAAAATGTAGCATGTAGCTTTAATGTACTAAGCAGAATCCGAATGGAAGGTATGTTCTATATTAAGTGTTATAATTTTAGGGTAAAGATATTAAGGCGTCATACTCCAATCAGTGACCACAGGAGGAATTTTGTTTAATGAGAAAAGATAATAGACAGTTGAAATAGGACAGACAAAGAATATAAATATAATGATCTGATTTGAGATGAAACAAATAAAAATAAAATTAAGAAAGTTAAAAGAGGGGAAAAGCTATATAGAAAATGTAGAATGTAATATGGAATGGTACATAAAAATGAGCATGAATTTGAATTGGTGTCTGTACAAAGAGATGTAACCCGGGATCAGGCTGCTTTCAGAAAAGAGGTTTTATGTTTTCATATTCTGTGTTGTGTTTGTTTATGTTTGTTTCTGAAAATCAATTAAATTTTCTTCAAAAAAAAAGAAGCAAAGCCAAGAAAGATAGGAAGGAACATAACAAAGATATTCCAAGAACTATTTGTCATTACAGCTAATCCTCGAGTTACAAGCATTCATTGAGTGCCCGTTCAAAGTTATGATATAAGTGCCCCCTGGTGTTTACAAGCAAGTCTCAAAATTATGAATATTGCAGCACCACAGCAGTTGTTCACCCTTACAAATGATTGCAGAGATCAACAAATTCCCCCTATTCCCCATTGCCCCCACTCTGCAACTGCTTCGCCCTCCCATCTTGCCACACCAGATTCACTTACCTTATAAGATCTGTCTCCTTTTTGCTGCGGGAGAGGAGAGTTGATGGAATTTCCTGGGTGCCATAATATTGCCCGGGTTCAGGCATCCATCCTCTTTTGCAGAGACTGGGTGATCAAACTCTTGTGAGATCATGGACCCCAGAAACATTCATTCAGTGTTTGTGGTGCCTGTCTCCGATTCCTCCCCGACAACTCCTTTTTGCCACCACTGGGACACTTTTTGCCCAGATGGAGACCTGACAGAGACTGGAAGCTTCATCTGTGTACAAATGGGGCCTTTGAAAATGGGGGAATTCACTCCATTTTTAAACACCTATAGGCACCTATGAGGCCTCTGAAAATGGAGCAAATTCCTCAGTTTTCAAAGGGCCAATTTGTATGCAGTTGAAGCCTACAATCTCTGTCAGGTCTCTGTCTGAGTGTATTCCAGCGATGGTGGAAAGGAGTTGGGGGAAGTGGGAGGAATAGGAGGAATAGGAGACAGACACAGCAAACACTTTTTGTGCCCAGGAGCTTCTCTGTCCAACTGGCTGTAGTTACGCTCGGCTTTGGACAGGGTCTTAGAATAGTATGCGACGGGTGCCTCTCTCCCATCAGGCAATTGGTGGCTCAGGATGGCACCGACTCCGAATGGCGAGGCATCGCAGGTCACCGTCAATGGCAGTGTATTGCTAAACTGGATAAGAATGGTATTTGATGTTAATAAGTCTTTTATTCCTTGGAAAGCTTTTTTTTCTCTAAGCCCCCATGTCCAAATTGTTTTCTTGTCCAGTAATCGATGCAATGGTTCCGCTATTGTGGCTTTTTGGGGTAGAAACACATTGTAAAAGTTTATCAGTCCCCAAAATGCCTGCAGCTCAGTTTTATTTTTTGGTTCTGGTGCGTCTTTTATAGCTCTTACTTTTTTTTTGGTGGGGTGTATGCCCTCTCCATCAATTAAATATCCTAAGAACTCGACGCGATCAGTCATTAGGCAGCACTTTTCTTTCTTTACTTTAAGTCCAGATTCTCTGAATTTATTTAGGACCTCTTTGAGTCTTTTCTTTAGTTGTGTTGCATCTTTGGTTGAAATTAGGGCATCGTCAAAGTATGGCACGACCCCTCTTATGCCATTTAACAGGCGTTCCATGAGGCTCTGGAAAACGCCTGGGGCTACGCTTACTCCAAATTGGAGTCTGTTACATTTGAATGCCCCTTTGTGAGTCACTATTGTTTGTGCTTCCGCCGTTAAGGGGTCTACTGAGAACTGTTGGTATGCCTGTGCCAGGTCTAGTTTGGCGAAAACCTTTCCTCCCCCAAGAGAGTGCAGTAGGGGTTGCACAACTGGCACCGGGTACGCGCTCTGTTGCAACGCGTGGTTCAGGGTAGCCTTGTAGTCGCCACAGATTTGAACCGACCCGTCTGGTTTAATTGGTGTCACAATTGGTGTTTCCCATCTAGCGTGGTCGACCGGTTCTAAAACCCCTTGATCTATCAATTTATGTAGTTGTTCCTCTATTTTTTCTTTTAAAGCAAAAGGGACCCATCTGGCCTTTAGTCTTTTAGGGGTTATCTGTGGGTCTAGACTAAACGAAATGGGGGTTCCCCGATACCTGCCTAGGGAGCCGTCGAAGACGTCCTGGAATTCTCGGATCAGGTCTTCTTCCCAGTCAGTTGCGGCCACCCGGTCTATTCTGGTCATCCCGATGCCCAATGGTGCAAACCATTCGATACCCAGGAGGCTTGGTTGATCTCGGTCGACTATTGTTAAGGGTAGTACTGCGACATGTTGCCTGTAAGCGATTCGAAAATGTCCCAGGCCGATTACAGGAATTCGGTTTCCCTGATAATCTTTGAGGGTTAATTTTTGTCTCTGGAGTTCCTTAATTTTGATGTCAGGAATTAGTTTTTTGAGGATGTCCCACGACACCATGGATAGGAACAATTCAGAATCAACTTCCATCTCGCAGGGGCTGTCTTCGATTTTTACAACTATTTTTACTTTCTTCCCGCTCTCCGTCTGAGCGCTTCCGATAGTGAAAGTTTGGTATGCTTTCTCCCGGTTAGTGGCTTGCCTATTTCGCTGCCACTTTCTCTAGGAGAGTCTTGGCTCAGGTTTTGTGGGGGAGTCGTTTTTCGTCTCTTTGGGCTGTAATTCTTTTTGTTTCTGCAGACTTTCTTGATATGCCCCCTTTTTTTGCATGCTCTGCAAATGGCATCGAGGAATCTGCAATCGGCTCGGGGATGGTTTCCCCTGCAGCCAGCATACTCCCGCTGATTTCTATTTTCGCGCCCTTTCTTGTTAGCGTATAGGCGGTGGATTTCGTCGTCTTCCTCCCCGGATTCTGACGTCTCTTCGAGTTCTTCGTAATGAATGGTTGTGGGAGGTTGTTTTTTTTCCTCTGGCCGGGCTTTTTTCATCGTTACTTGCATTCATTTGTTTCATCTTATCTGCCGATTTTTTGGCGGCTTCAGCAGCCGAGGCTTCTGCAATAGCTTTGGCTACTGATATGTTGGGTTTGTTCAGTAGCTTGCTCTGTATGGTTGAGTCTCTTAACCCCAATATCATTCGATCCCGCATCGCTTCGTCTAAGTTAAGAAACTCGCACGCTCCCCCTATTTGGCGTAGTGCGGCTACAAAATCAGCGATGGTTTCGTCTTCTTTCTGGTCTCTCTGATAAAACTCATGCCGCTTTATCAAGTTTGACACCACCGGTACATAATGGGCCTTTAATGTTCTTTGGAGCTCGGTCCACGTCAGTTGTTTGACATCTCGGGGCTTTGCCAAAGCCTTGGCCATTTTAAAAATCGCGGGCCCACAGTGTGTCAAGAAGATGGCTCTTTTTCGTTGGTCTGAGATTTCCTCCATCTCATTGCTCTCTAGGTACATCTGGAAACGGTCTACGTAAGATTCCCAATCTTCTTCCTTGGGGTTGAAGGGTGCGGGCGGCGCATTGTTTCCGGCCATTTCTCTTTGTCTGGCTTGTCTGTCACCCCGTGCTCTGTCTCACGTTTAGGACGATCCCATCCTCATTGCCAGTGTTCCGTCCGGAAAAACGCAAGATAGACTGGGTTCCAACAACAAAGTCTTTATTTCAAGAACAGTTGCAAAACGGAACATTGGCTCAAGCCGCGACAGCCCTTTTATATGTTTCTGTCTGCTGGCTTGTAGTCAATGACAAGCATTTGGTTTTGCTGCCCTTGGACGGCTTCATGGATTGGTCCCTATTGAACCAATCCCCTTTTAGGTTTTGTTAACCAATCGGAATGAAGTATTTGGAGTCTACTATTATCTATACAGAACAATGCAAAACATAGTTCTCACAGGAAGCCTTCTACCAAAAGTGGAAGAAAAAAGAAAAAGAGTGACCAAGAACAAGAAGGATGGACTCCGTTACAATGGCACTAGGTGCACCATTGGGAGACCTGAAGGGTCATGTTGGGGACAGACCATTCTAGAGAAATTCTATCTATGTGGTCATTAAGAGTGAAGGTTAGGGTTAGGGTTTGAAATTGATACTTTATGACAGTAAAGCACTTCCAGCCATTGTAAAATACTTCCTCCTCAGTGTGGTTCTGCATTTTGAGTGCTTAGCAACTGGCTCACCTTTTTGACCAATCGCAGCATCCCATGATCGCATAACCATGTTTGCAACATTTTGCTGGAGTTGCTTTAATATTAACTGTGGTGATTTTTTTAGGTCCACTATAGATGCCAAAAAATGGGTCAGGTCACATCGGTACTTGACTTACAAGTGTAATGATTTATGTTTGGATTTCTAGTCCCAACTGAAGTCATAAGTTGAGAACTACCTGTAAGGTGTCTTTGTTTAATCCAGCAATACCTATATTTGGTTAGTTAGTTTTAGTTTATTTTACTTTATTGTCATTGCACCTCATGCAACAAAATCAAACACCATCTTCAGTGCACATCATGACCATGAACATGAAAATAAACACAAACACACATCCTTCACCCTTCATACATTGAACTGAAAACCCCTGACAACACACCAACACTGCACCATACAGCAGAATTCCAAAGAGCTACTGCCCTGGGATAGAACCTGTTTTTCAGCCTATTTGTCCTTGTTTTTATTATTCTGTACTGTCTGCCAGATGGTTCAAAAAAAGGGTTCCCAGGATGAAATGGATCTTTGAGAATGTTTTGAATTTTCTTAAGGCAGCGGGAGCTATAAAGCTCTTCCAAAGAGGGGAGAGGGCAACCAATGATCTTCTGGGCAATGACATGAACCCTCTGGAGTGCTTTCCTATCTGCCACTGTGCACTTGGCAAACCATACAGAGGTGCAGTATGTTCAAATGCTCTCTATGGTGCAGCGGTAGAAGGTCACCAGCAGTTTTTCATTCAGTTGTTGTTTTCTGAGAAGTCTTAGGTAGTATAATCTCTGCTGGGCCCTTTTGACCAGGGCTGCAATATGGGCACCCCAGGTCAGATCCTTTTTTAGGGTAACACCCAGAGACTTAAAACTGACCACTTGCTCCACTCAGTCTCCATTGATAAGCAAAGGCTGGATGTCTGATCTGTTCCTTCTATAATCCACTATAAGCTCCTTGGTCTTATTGGTGTTGAGGACCAAGTTATTGTCTCCACACCACGAAAGCAACTGGTCCACCGCATCTCAGTTGGCTCATCCCCCCCGAAGATAAGTGCCACCACTGTTGTATCATCTGCAAATTTAGCAATAGTATTACTAGCAAGAGTGGGAATGCAGTCATGCACATAAAGAGTACAGAGTAAGGGACTCAACACACATTCCTGTGGTGTACCAGTGTTAAGAATAAAGGCTGAAGAAGTATGATTACCTAATCTGACCCACTGTGAGTGGTCAGACAGGAAATCCATAATCCAAAAACAGATTGAATTAGAAAGCCCAAGGTCCAGAAGTTTAGAAACTAGTCTATGTGAAAAAGTTGTGTTAAATGCAAAACTAAAATCTACAAAAAGTATCCACACATAGCCCTCCTTCTAAATGAGTCAGAGCAGTGTGAAGAGTAATGGCTATAGTGTCCTCTGTAGATCAATTTTTTCTGTGTACAAAGTTGGTTGGTTTATTTAGTACATCTCACAACATTACTATTTGTTGAAGTGTCATCTACTGAATATTACAAGGGGCAAAAACAAGCCAAGTCATTCACTAACTACAGTGACTGAATTTTCATAGCACATCTAACCAAAATCAAAGAAATCACTGTGGGTTATCTCTATGGCTTGAACAAAGGCACAGTCCTTGAGACTCTATCCAGCAGTTAAGTTTCCTTCACTCATAGACCCATCAATTTATTTGGTGGATTTGTAACTTGCTTTTCCTCCAGAACTCCAGAAGACTTTCTTCAATTTAACCCACAACAATAGTCCACAGCGTAGATTGGGCTTAAAGAGATTAACTTTCCAAATTTATCCAATGATTTGACCCCCATATTTTGGCATCATCATACCCGGGTTCAGAGACCCTTCATTTACCACTGCAACACTCTAAAGTTTAATCATAAATTTATGCCCTCTATTAAGAAAACATACATCCATGTAGTTGTGGAGACGCTGATGAGTGACCAAAGCTGTAGACCGTGGCTTTCCAGTCCTTAATCCACCTCGTCGTAATACTTCAGCGATGGGAAGTCCTGACTGGCCAAACCGGTTTCGGACAGATGGAAATTTCTGCAGAGGGATCCTTCCAAGGAACAGAAAGCAGATAGAAGAGAGGGGAGTTAAAAGTCATGGAAGGTGTGATATTCTTGCCATCAGGCACCACCATTATAATAAGTCAATGGGCCTGATGTTTGACAGAAATGAAAAATATAAATCCTAGTAGGTTCACATGATTTCCCAGAGCCCCCAAGATTAGATACAACTAAAGATATGGATTCTTTCCTTATGGGGGATGGGTGGGATTTAAAGTATTCCTTTTACCCTTTAGCATTCTTCCTCACTTTAAATAAGATTAATTGTAGCCTCTCCCCTCATGAAATACAGTTCTCTGGATGATGGAAGTTATACAGACCTGATTGATGGCATACTATCTACAAACTGAAATTATTTTATTCAGTCAAATGGTCCTACAGGGTGGGATTTATTTTAAAAAAGCCCATAATTGATCAGATTCATACTACTTGCTGAGCTATGAAAAATGAAACAATATTCTGGTTTAGGATCAGTGGTGGTATTCATTAGAATCGGTAGTAAAAATCATTACCGGTTCTAATCAGCTGAGAGGAGAGAAAAAAAAAAGCCTCCAGCAATCAGCTGAGAGGATAAAAGACCAAAAAGCACATGGGAGGGATGCTTCTAGCTCTCCGGTTCTTCATCCTCTCAGCTGATTGGCTGTTAGGTGCATGCACTTTAGGGCGCGTGCGCGATCATCCACCAAACTGGTAGCAACTAAGATAGGATCCCACTACTGTTTAGGATGAAGTAAATTCAAGCAAGGTTTGCTTTCTTGTAGTGTATATTGTTTGGACAGATGTTAAACATACAAGAATATTTCAAAAGTAAAATGGGCTAACTGTAGAGTTTATTACTTCCTTGGATTGGGATTTAAAATCATCGCATTAGAATCATACATTTCTTGTCTATCTGGCATTACTGTGCTCAGAACTCTGTAGAGTTGGCTTGACATTTTTCATGTAACATTCCTCAACCCTCTCTCACCCTCCTACATGAGAGAATATTGAGGGAGAGAGATAAATCCTTACACGTGTAGTGAGAGATTTTTTTAATTAACACTGATACTTGGGCATCACCCACCTGTAGGCAGCAACAGGGCAGGGCAGGCGAACTAATTGTAGCTATCTAGTATCTCCCTATTCAGTGCTGAGTAAGTCATTGACTGTATGCTCTGGCATCAGGTTGACACTTTATAAGACACCGGGTGTCTTCTCATAACTGCCTGGGAGGAGCCAAATACTACTTAATCTCTTATTTTGTATCAGATGTATCTAATTTTTAGAGAGAAAGATGAGTCAGAACTGGTGGATGCAAATAGGGTTATTCTGGAGGAATTAAGTTGTGTTATCAACTGGATAACTTATTTCTTCAACATACAGGAAAGTGTATTGAACTGGTACCCTCTGCTTTGCTCATATATGCACCAAGCTGACTGCCAGATTTAGATTGCTGCCTCACCTTATGTTTACAACATCCTTGAATCATAGATCTCAGCAATATTTGATTCTTATTATTTTAGTGCAGGAGGGGGAATCTGAATCAGTGAGTCAGATATATCCCATGCTTAATGCCATCCAGCTTGGGCAAATCCATGGTATTTGTTTCCCAAAAGGGAATGCCCCCCAAAAGAGATGTATTGATTGGATGATGACCCTGAAAGTATTATATTACAAGTACAAGTAGTCCTTGATTTATGACCACAATTGACATCAGAATTTCTGTTATTAAACAAAATGGTTGTTTACTGAATCACACCCAATTTTACAGTCTTTTTTGCCACAGTTGTTAAGCAAATCACTGCAATTGTTATGTGAGTGCAACTTCTCCTATTGATTTTGCTTGTCAGAAGCCAGCTGGGGAAGTTGCAAATAGTGACAAGTAACCATTGTAATACATGCCAGTTGTCAAGTACCCAAAATTTGATCACATGACTGTGGGAATGCTGTGATGGTAAAAAGTTAAAAAAGTGAAAACCAGTCATACGTTACTTCAGGGTCATTGTTGCTTTCAGTTATCACTAAAGGACTATGTTGGAATTCATTGTTGGAATGTATTTCTATGCAACAACTACAATAGTATTCAGTCAGTAGATGGAAGTATTTACAAGTTTGGATTGTTGGTATATATTCTAGTTAAATAGAGTTTCCTGTTTCCTGTTACAGTTAAATAGTTGAGCAGTAAAGTACATGGTAGTTTTACTCTTTGTTTGTTCTGTGGTACTTTATATAAACAGAATTTCTAACACTTACCATGTTTCCTCAAAAATAAGACTGATAAATTGAAAAGAATAAATAATATTTTTGAGGAAATACGGTACTAAATTCATCCATCTGGCCTGACAGTCTTAACTGGGGCTTATTTTTGAGCTAAGGCTTATATTATAAGCACCCTGAAAAATCATGCTAGGGCTTATTTTCCAGTTGGGTCTTATTTTGGGGGAAACATGCTTGTTGTCATACCCAAGCAGCACCCCACATCTTCCTATTCCTGAAGAAAAACAGCAGATGAATTTCTTTAGCTTCCTCCCATTCCAGAGTTAGTTGTAGGTTGGCTTCACAACTTACATTAACCCATAAGATGACTTTTTTGGTTTAGTATGTTGTGTGAACCCTGTCTTAGTGGATAAGCCATGGATAAGACAAAGAGTATTTATGCAGTTATAGGTATCTTAAGGCCCCCCACACAAATAAAGCTACCAGATTTGATTGCAAAAATCTGAGTATAACTAAAAAAAAAGTTGTCTTATATTGACTGGCTTTTTGAGGTAGGAAACTCACAGGACAAGTATTGTAAACCCTAACATTTAAAATAAAACTTAAAAAGTCTCCCTTGAAGTGAACACAGCTTCATGAATGTGTTTGTGAACTTGTCTTGGCAACAGTGCAAAAATGGTATTGTCTTATTTTGGAATTTTTTTTAGAGATTCACCCTCTAAATACTAACTTGGTTTGATCCTACATATTTTTTTTTTCACATTGAGCAAAGGCCAGCTAGCTGCTTGTCACAACCTAAAAGAGGGTTAACTGCATTCTGAAAAAAGCCTATCCCACCCCACCTCCCAAATTTCAAATATTCACTTCCCAAACCGAAAAGACCACACATCAGTTCTGGATACACACACACCCTTAATATATGTGTCATGAGCCCACTGACATTACATCCTCGGTCTGCCTGTATTCAAATGTCAGGTGTAGCATCCAGTCTACAAAAGATTTTCCATTCATTATCACCAGGTAAATCCATTCTAATGGCTTACTCAGTTCATCATTGTTTAAGCATATATGGTAGCGATAAACGTAGTTTTCAACTTACAAATATTGATTTAGCGACAGTTCGAAGTTACAACAAAAGTGACTTACGCCTGGTCTTTGCACTTCTGACTGTCACAGAATCCCCACAGACATATGATCAAACTTTGAATGCTTGGCAACCTCTTTTCTTATCCCTCACCTAACAATAAAACTTTATTGATTTGATTATGTGTCATCTAGTCAGTATCAATCTTTGTGACCACATAGGAATTCTCAAGGAGAATATGTCCTCAACTTGGTCCTTCAGATTTTCCAACAAATGACACCTACCTTACAAATAACTAATATAATTGCATAATAAATTGGTCAATTGTTGTGCATCTTTGTTTTCCTCCTGTAATTTTTTGAGAGGAAAAAATTATTTCCTCCTCCTGTTCTAGTACAACGGTGAGTAGATTTCAAACACAGTTGGTTGGATTTAATGCTTTTGATTAGGCCCTTAATATGAACCAGGTATGGCTATCATGCAAATGAGGACAAGCTCTGCGAAGTATGATCATCATAAAAATCAAACACTGTTCCTGGTTTTCCTCAAATGTCAAATGGAGTTAGGATTGATAGAGAAATGTTTTGTTCTTTTTTATTTTAAGGCATTTCTGGATGTATTATTCTCATACTCAAGACAACATGAAAATTCTACGTAGCATTTGCAAATCGCACTGAAATTCCTGGCTAATCATGATATTCTATCTGACAGCTGAATTTTAAAGCTGACATGTCAGATCTGTTTCTAAATAAATCAATTGGAGAGAAAATGTCTCGGAGTGATTGATATCATGAATGCTTTTGGATGCCTAACACTAGCTTTTACTCACCAGAAACACTTTACAGTATTTGCCAACTAGTCTTTGGGTATTCTATGTAGAGTAGAACCTCAGGTGATGATCATAATCTGTTCTGAGAATTCGGTCATCACACGATTTGGTAGTTACCGGAAGCGCATGTGCATAACAAAAAATGGCATGATGAAGAAGGGCAAATTGGTGAGGAAGGGCAAATTTCCGCAGCTATGTTTGGTTACCACCTGAGGATTTTCAATATCCTCTAAAGCAGGGTTGTCAAACTCAATTTCATTGAGGGCCACATCAGGGTTGTGTTTGACTTCAAGGGGCTGGGTGGCGTGGCTGGAGTGGGCATGGCCAGCTCAATGTGTTGGGGATGCCTGTGGTGAGCTAGGTGGGGCTGGAGGGATCCATTGGAGGAAGGTGAGACCAGGGAGAGCACCAAACCCTTGTCCTTCAGAGAAGCCTCACCATCCCTCTCAAGCCACATGGAGAATCCCTGGATGGCAGTGCAAGCTGTCCAGATCCCTAGGCAGCAGAGGGCAAGCACCCAGCCAAGCCCTCAAGCTCCCAGGGCACCAGGACCCCATAGCCCAGCCCAGCCCTGCTTCCCCAAGTGTGTGCCCAGTGGTGCTTACCTCCTCCTCGAGGCTGCTGCTGCTGTTCTCACTCTCCTTGGGCAGGTTTCTCATGGTGTGTACGGGAGGGCAAAGTGTGGGGTCAGAGGGAGGCCCACTCCCTCTCCAAGCAAGTAGACCAAAGCATGCTCAACAATAGGATGGGAGACCACCAGGAGAGGTCAGGAGGAGACATGGGAATGGCAAAAGGGTAGCAGGGCTGCTGGTGGCCAAGTGCTAAGGCAGGGCTTCCCTTCCTTCCTTCCTTCCTTCCTTCCTTCCTTCCTTCCTTCCTTCCT
>BLBF01000050.1:3632667-3655832 GCA_015471245.1 Laticauda colubrina
CCTTCCTTCCTTCCTTCCTTCCTTCCTTCCTTCCTTCCTTCCTTCCTTCCTTCCTTCCTTCCTTCCTTCCTTCCTTCCTTCCTTCCTTCCTTCCTTCTCCCTTCCCTCTTCCTTCTCCTTTTTCCTCTTTCCTTCTTTTTCCTTCCTTGCTCTCTTCCCATCTTTCTTTCTTTTTCTATGTCTTTCTTCTTTCCTTTTCTCCTTTCATGTCTCTTCTTGGATGCTCAAATGCAAAATGGAAAACATTTCTCCTTTTGTTTTGTTTTGCTTTTAGTTTGTTTTGCTAGCCCTCTGCCAGCAAAAATGGAACTCCATGTGGGGGTGGGGGTAGAGGTCTGCAAGATGCCATCACAACCAAAAACAGAGCCTGGGAGCGTCACATGTACCAATCCCAAGTCCTGTTTTTGCTGACAGAGGCACTGTGGGCCAGTCTGCTGTTTCCAGACGTACCTTACAGTAGCAACACATTTATTTACATGCTTTTGGGAGTTGCAACACTTCTTTTGAGTCAAGATCAACTTTTGTTTATTTTGCAATCATGCTAATGCAGTGTTTCTCAACCTTGGCAATTTTAAATTGTATGGACTTCAACTTCCAGAATTCTAACCTTAATCTTATGGATTCTAAAATTTCATACCTCTATCAAAAGTGGGAGAAATCTACATTAAATCTAAGGAAAACTTTTACCTATCATCAAAAAAGATGAAGGACAAACCTGAAAGAGGACAACTGTATATTTGTGTAAATTTGGACTTGCAAATTGGCCTGTACAATAATTTAAGTGAAAATGTAATCCA
Source organism: Laticauda colubrina (assembly GCA_015471245.1). Lineage (NCBI taxonomy): Eukaryota > Metazoa > Chordata > Lepidosauria > Squamata > Elapidae > Laticauda > Laticauda colubrina. The sequence continues at coordinate 3,633,465 of BLBF01000050.1, forward strand.
TCTCAGGTAAGTTTGGAAAAGAATAACCATGTTTCTGCTTGGCTATTCAGCTGCTTAATATGGATGGGAAATTTCAAGGCCATTGTTTTACCTTGAAACTGGACACATACTAGAGAGATTTTCTGTTAAGAGGGGACTCTCAGTTGGATCCATTAGCATCCTAATCTAGCAATTTGTTTTCTGGCCAACTGCAAGCCTAAAATTCAATTTAACCTTCCCTTGTTCTTTTACAGAAACAAAGAGTTCTGGTTTGCACAAGTTTTGTTCTTTTTACAGACTTCAGAAATGTAAAGAATTTATATTTTTAAACCCAGTCCTATAGCTAATTTTTTTTCTCTTCTAACCCATTTAATTTCACTTCTTTTCAAGTGTTTGAGACATCCCAATTTTTAAAGTCTTTGTTAAGGCAGGGTGTGCTTTTACTACCAACTGGTTAGTCAGTATATCACTGTTTCTCAACCTTGGCAACTGGAAGATGGACTTCAACTCCTAGAATTTCCTGGCCAGCTTAGCTGAAATCCACTCTCTTCCAGCTGCCAAGGTTGAGAAACACTGCAATATATACTTTTTATCTGGACTCTCTGCATTTTTATTTATCCTACCTCCTTTGAGGACACTTTCCTGCATATGATGGAAAGTCCCTTTTTTTTCTACCTCACATCTGAAGTTTCAAATATGGCTTTTCCAGTTATTACTAATGTACAACTCCCAACATGCTAGTTAAAGTTGTTGGGAGTTAAGAGTCCAACTACATATGGACAGCCACACATGTTAAGCTGATAGAGAGAGGAGTCCTGATCATAATATTATCTGTTCGTTTGACTGACTATTGTTTCAATCTAAGTTTCCATTATCAGGTGATGTCCAGATTTATAGAAACTACAGATTCCACAATTTCTAGCCAAAACCACCCTCTCTAGCCCAGCACAAAGAAAAGGAAAAAGTAGATCATTATATTAATTTCACAGAGACCTCTTTTCTAATCACTAGACCTCATTATTTTTCAATTTACCTCTAGCTATCCCAGATCCCATATCCTGTATTCACAGTTGGTGGTTTGCACAGACCTCTTCTTGAAATGCAAGCTGTGCGCCCCATAGCTTGATTCTTCAAATTCTCTGCAATCATATTCTTCTTTCTTGATCAAGGGTTCCTCAAGCCACAAACTCCTAAATCCCCCCCTAAGCTAACCTCCAAAGGATGAGGACTACAGCTTAAAGAATTCACCAGGCTAGGAAGTTGGGAACTACTGTAACTGGTCCAACCCAGCCAGAGCATCTGAAATTAAAAGAGGCTATCCCATCTTCTAAATTCCTAGATACTCCTTTGCAGGATCTAAATTCCTAGATACTCCTCTGCAGCCCCGAGTTCAATAACCATCTTGCATTATCTCACCAGATTTGCCCTTCAATCCCAATTGCCAGCAGCATTATGATCCAGATTCTGCCTCCCATCTTCTGTTGGTTCAGTCCTTCAGTTTCCTTCAGTTCAGTTTCTAGCAGGAATTCCTTCTGTGTGTCCTTACTGCACCAGAATTATTCTTGGGGATGGAGAAGTTGTATATTTGCACTGGCTGGGGAGTAGCATTATTGCCTCGCCCACAGGGCCCAGGAATGTGGGTTGTAGATCCTGACTGGTTAGGACTGCTGGGTTTACCTTCTCTATTCTATGTAATTATTGGGGTTCATGTTTCAATTGGCTAAGAGCACCTGAGTAAAAATGCTTTGCCACTCTGATTAATGAGCAGTGAACTTTGATAGCTCTCAATCTATTTGGTCATCAGGTGAGCTCAGTCAGAAAGAAGATCTCTTTATTGTTTGGCTGGCACTTGTAGGGTTCCATGTTTATGACATGCAAAACTTTAGGGTTCAGAAACAGAATGATTTTCCTTGAAGCCCTTAAGCAGATTGAGCCATCGTAGATGTGATAATATGTCTCTTTCCCTCAAGACAGAGAGATTAATTTGACAGGAGAAAATATTGTGAGTCAGTAGAGAAGGAAATCTCCCCCGTTTTCTTTTTTTACTTTCTTAAAAAACAACAGGTAACTACCCTTACACAAATCCAAGATACAAAGCCACAGGTACTCTACATACAAAAATTCTCTGTCTCTCTCTCTCTCTGCCTCTCACCAGACTAATCTAGCCATTGAGATAAACTATAAAACCCATCCAAGTTTGATAAAATAATTATAATTAAGGAGACAGAATTCTGATGTCTCCTTACTTATGATGTCTCCTTAATTTAATTTTGTAATTTTTTTCTATTGTAACAATTGACAAGGCCTTATTAATCCACCCCCTCTTTTTTTCTGTTGTCCCAAGTGAGAACAAAAACTACATTTCATTAAAATGAAGTTACTGCAATGATCCCCAGTGTATTTATTATTTTATCTCATTCTCACTTCAAAATATTTATGGCCACTAAGAAAGGGCTTGAGAAAAACTCAAGGCTTTTGGAGTGATTGTGAACCTCTTGCCTATGAGACAGCTGCAGTTTCTGATTATGTTAGCCAGAATGAAACGGCTACCCAAAAAGGACTTGAGAATGACTCACTTTTTCATTCTGCACATTAAAATCTTTCTTGAACTTAAAGCCAATATTAGCATCTTTTTGCCTGAAAGGCCCATTCTCTTCTGTGTAGATAGTCCTTGACTTAAATTTATAATTGAGACAGAAATTATAGTCTTAAATTGTACTTATTGTTAAGCTGATCACTGTTGACTGTTCCTGATTTTATGACCTTTTTGTGATGGTCATTAAGTGAACCCATTTTTCAGTGAATATTTTTACCAGAAACTGTTAACAAATGCCAGCTTCTGACAAAAAAAATCCATGAGAAAGCACAGTTATTTGACCAGGGAATGCTGTAAACAGCTGTAAATGCAGGCTAGTTGCCAAGCAGCCAAAATATGACTATCACATGACTATGCCCCCCTGCGAGGTATGGGCCACCATAGAAACTTCGAATCTGGATTGTAAGTAGTTCTGGGGAGGTCAGTTGTAACTTCAGTCACGAAGTAATCGTATAGAAGTCGAGGGCTATCTGTAATACAGATAGTCTTTGATTTACAGCAGTTCATTTAATGACTATTCAAAGTTACAACACTAAAAAAAGTGTATTTGACTGTTTTCATAGTTGCAACTCTTGCAGCATTCCTGTGGTCACATGAAGAAAATTCAGACACTTGCCAATTGACTCATATTTATGATGGTTGCAATGTCCTGGGTCACATGATTCCCTTTTGTGCAAAGAAAACAAAACTACAAACTCCACATGGTGTTTTCGGGAAGGGCATCTGGCCAATAAATGCTCAGCTCCATCCAATTGAATTAAGGGATTTGACCCATTAAAAGGGAGTTTTAAGCAGACCCTGCCATAGCGCGGAAATAACGCTAGGGACTTTTCTCAAAAATTGTTTGGATTCACTCCTTGGTGGGGTCTGTTGCTGGTGATTTCAAAACACCACATAGGTTTCCAACTAATCAAGAAGGGAATGCAAAGAATATAATAGTCAATAGTTCTCCCGTATGGTTTCTGTTATGTACATGTGTAGTTGCAAAAAAAAAAAAAAAATTTCTAAAAGGGAGAGCTAAAAGGAAATCCAGGCAGCATCTTTCTATTGCTCAGAAAATATCTGTGAATTAATACTGCCCCAGTGTGATTTATAATGTCTTGGTAAGGCCACACTTGGAATATTACAGCCAGATTTGGTCGCCATGATATAAAAAAAGGTGTTCAGACCCTGGAAAGAGTGCAGAGAGGAGAAATAAAGATTATTAGGAGGCTTGAGGCTAAAACATGTGAAAAACGGTTGCATGAATTGGGTATGTCTAGTCTAATGAAAAGAAGGATGAGAGATGATATGCTGGTAGTGTCCCAATATTTGAGGGGCTGCCACAAAAAAGGGGTGGGGTCAGACTGTTCTTCAAAGCACCTGAAGACAGGACAATAACCAATGGATGGAAACTAATCAAGGAGAGAAGCAATTTAGAAATAAAGAGACATTTCCTTATTGGAATTGGTGGAACAGTTCATCTTTAAAAGTTATGGGTGCTCCATCACTGGAGGTTTTTAAGAACAGATTGGACAGGTAGAGGATCTCCTGTTGTAGCTTCCAACTGTATTATTCTGTTGTTATAACACCTGAACCTCTGTGGGGAAGGAAGTTCATTTGAACCCATGATCTGGGAGGCAGATTGAATTGAGAGCTCCTACCAATGGAGCAGTGTTTCTGCAAAGCTTCCCTCACCACAAAAGAAAAAAAAAATTCCCACCTATGATTTTCAAATGCATCATAGCTGAGCTGGAACTAACCAAGCTCAGCTGCTGAACATAGATGGTGACACTGCTCAGGCCAGGAGCTGATGCTGAAGGCACAGGCAAGACTGTGTGCACAAATGCCCCAATTCATCCTAGGAAGTTATGTTAGTGCAACTCACTGCAAATCATAAGGTGTGACGAATGAGTGATTATAGTCCTCAAATTATAACAATCATTCAAACAGCATTGAAAAAAGTGATTTATGATGGGTCCTCACATTAAAAAGCATCACAGCATCCTCAATGTCATGTGATCAAAATTTGGGCACTTAGCAGCAGGCATATATTTATGATAATTGCAACATCCTGGGAACACGTGACTGCTAATTGCAACCTTCCCAGTTGGCTTCCAATAAGCAAAGTTAATGGGGGAATCTGAATTCATTTTATGGCTGCCTGATTAACTTAACCATTTGCAGTGATTCACTTAACAACCATGGCAAAAAATCAAGTGTAACTCACTTAACAGTTGTTTTGCTCAGCAATAAAAATTCTGATCTCAATTGTGGTAATAAGTTAAGAACTACTTGCAGTTAGTTTTTTTTTTCCAACAGGGAGAATGGATATCATGCTACTATGCCAGCCCTGTGGAATAGCATTCCCTGGAGATTTGGATGATACATCCTGTCAATCTTTTGCAAAACATTAAGACCTGAAGGTTTCCATACACAACTTTGGACTGGGAGGTATGGGTGCCCTACTAGCTGGTTGTTTCAGTAATTGTAATAGTTATTACCTTTTTTATTTATATCTTTGCCCCAAGCATGTGCTTTGTTAGTGCTCCTATTGCTTTTGTACTTTATTTTATTCCATATATTGTACATTATTTTATTATATTTTAACAGTTTAATTAATAAAATTAAATAGTTAAATTAACAATTTAATTAATGCAATTAACATAGTTAATGGCACAGTTAAATAGTTAATGTATTTAATTCCGCCCTCCGCATTATATCTTTATTATTTGGCAAAATTTTGGCGAGATTTTCTATGGCTGACACCTAAGGGTGGTTCCCCTTGGTTTATGTTTCCCTGTTATGATTTTATGCAGGGGAGATTCAGAATGTTTCTTGGGGTAGAGAAATGCCTTGTATGCTTCTTTTAATGTTTAAAGAGATTTATTTAATCTGAAGTGGGAAAATCAAATGTAAGTTGATTATGAGGCAAAGCTCAACTGAGATATATTCTCCTTTGAGCCTAATTAAAATTTGCTAAGTCCATCTCCATGCTTTCCTTACAATACAGAAGTGCTTTATCATTATCTTCTTCAATCATGTTTTTTCAACTTTTAGTCTTGTCTATAGCCTTGGATTTCCTGATGCTTTTTGTCTGAGTTCTAACCAGCTTTAAATCTCACTTAGCTTTTGGAGATCAACCACATTGGCTAGGACTGATATGACATACATAATGTATCTTAACTCAGTTTCTGGATTATTATCAATTAAACTGGCAATAGATACCTTGAGAAAAGGGTAAAAATGCTGGAACAAGTCACAAGTAGACCAACTGGATTTCATCAGCCCTGCCCATATATTTGTAAGATTAAATTTGTGTTGTAAGAACTAGAAGCTTGGAAACAAAAAGGAAACTAAAACTGGCCACCTCACTTATTTATTTATTTCCCAAAATCCACAGATGCTAAAGTATCATTTAAACAAAATCCACAGATGTTCACAAATTCAACTTAGTTGTCTCAGCCTTGTTTTCACACTTAGATGGATGGAGTATACTTCTATCGGTGGAGTGCAGTTGCCTCTGAATACTTTTCTTTCCCAAGTATCAGTCATTCAGGGAGGTGTTGAAACAATGGTATGGTTGAATCCTACAAATTTCCCATACTTCACTAACTTGCCATCCATCTCACATCTGGCAGATCTTTGGATTAAGATATGACTAAAGAGAATTTGTGGGATTGTGAGACATCTTTCTTGTTGTGCTTCTTGTGAAGTTTGACCAGCCCTTCAGGGCAGGGTGCTTTCAATCTCTGTGGCAAATAAAGGAGAGCTTTAAGGCACCTTGATTTGTTTGTGTGTCAGAGAAACAAGAAGAAAGAATGAATAACTACGTAAGTGCATAAAAATCTGCAGGCACACTGAGTAAATCAGACCGGATGTATGTGTCCAGTAGATGTATGTATGTGTTTCTATTTACTCATAAGTGGTAGGAATTTGGTAACTATATCTTTACACAGCTTTGTTTCAGAGTCTTTATTATTTGGGTCTATTTTACCAATTTGTGCCACCCTCAAACAACAAAAGGCTTCCTTTCTGTGAGTACAATATGTAAATGGAGCTTCAGAGGGCTCGCGTAGCAATTCATTTATTCTACAACTAAAGGGAGGGACAAAAAGCTATGCTGAATGCAGAAGCCAGAGCCACCCATGTGAAATTTCATGTGAACCCACCCACCAACCCACAGCAGCTTCTGAGATTTCACTAGCATTTCCCACACAGTTTTCAGGGTGAATTTCACACCTGCATAGGCTAAGAACCTGCATGATTATCAAAGTGCAACTGCATCTCTGAAGGAACTGAATTTTGCATCTTTCTGTCTTGACAAATGTGACTTCAGACATGCAAACTATACATAGATGTAATTTTACTGATTGGGTAAGTCCACCCCACCCCCTGGTTTTGCGCATTCTATCTAACCCTGTATGGGTTCCACGTAGTTGGCAGGGTAGAGGCCCACATGTCCACTGTCAGTCACTCCTTTGCACCAGCCTTGTTCATCCTCATCTTCCAATTTGGTTAGAAGCTCTCCTGAAAAGGCAGGGGAGGAAATTATTACAGATAATCACACTATATGCAGTAAACACTCTAATCAGACTAATCAATAAAAACAATAAATCAATTAATCAATCATTTGATAAAAATAATTATTTTAAATAAATTGATTTGGAGACATCATTATCTAATCCTTGATATAGGTCTTGAGGTAGAAAGTTATAAGTTTTGACATAATGAAAGTAATGAGAGTCAGCAAATCTTGAGAGTCAGCAAGTAAAGGGTTATTGCTTTGCTAATTGTTGTTGATATCTGAGAATAGGTTTATAACCCCTAATAAACTGGCCAGAGGCCTCTTTAATGGGAAGGGTGAAATAGTGAGTCAATGAACTGATGTGCCTCAACTTACATAAATACAGGTAGTTCTCAATTTACAACAGTTCCTTTAGTGACCGCTCTAAATTGCAATGGCACTGAAAAAAGTGACTCATGACCATTTTTCATACTTACGACCATTGCAGCATCCAAACGTCAAGTGATCAGAATTTGGATACTTGGAAGCCGACTCATATTTATGATGGTTGCAGGGTCATGAGATGAACTTTTGCAACCTTCTGACAAGCAAATCAATGGGGAAGCTTAACAACTGTGTTATAAATTTAACAACTGTAGCAAGAAAGGTCATAAAATAGGCCAAAATTCACTTAGCAACATAAATTTTGGACTGAATTATGGTTGTAAGTCAAGGACTACCTGTATTAGAGAATGCTTTGGTACATATTCCAAAATAATTCAAGAATTTCTAGGTTAGGTTGCTTTTCAGAATTTTTTCAACATAGTATCCAAATTCAATGAAAATGTTATTGTAAGGAACAAATTAGTTGAAGATATGTATAAAATAGATACATAAAATAGTATTGCTATTAATACTAGCCATGTTCTGCTATTATTACATTTAGAATAGTAGGACTGTTAATATGATTCTGGGTTGATGACTATGTGTTGGGAACGCATTTGTTTTTTCTTGGCTATATTCCCAGCGATTAATTTAGAATCTATTAAGGCAAAAAGCTGGATTGTGCAAGCATGGAGACTTACCAAAAGAATTAACATACAGTGCTGGAAGAAAAACTATACATCTGATTTAAAGTAATGATTTTAATTTTAACAAAAGATCAAGATAAAAGATTTTTGATGGTCATATTTGTTTTAGTCATTTTGTTTATTACATCCTTTTTCAGACCCATTTTCCTCTCTGCATTTTATTAACATGAAGTTTAAGTAAAAGAATACACACACACACACACACACACACACACACAATTTCAAAGCCAGCCATCTCATCTCAAGTTCTAACATGTCAAAAATAAGCAGTTACAATACATCACCTATTTTTGCTAACTAAAGCAGACTGAAATCAATCAGATTTTAGAATTGTCTTTTCTATCCTGGAACTCTTCAGTTCTGGTGGATTGTCATTTCCTTAATTCCCAATTTAGGTTAGATATTGCTCAAGGGAGCCAGCATGCCCACCAATTTTAATTATACCTAAGAGTAGGCAACTATAGCTAAACTCCTTGTTCTTTTGGTGTTACAATACTTTCACAATAGCATTGTGGTTGCTGGCTAGCCATGCTTTTGTTGAGAAGATTGCTTGTTAATGGCCCAGAGTCTTGATGTTTCCTTAAGGAAAACTAATGTTTGGGGAAGATCTCTTGAGAATCAGCCCACACAGCTTTAAGAAAATGAGCCATGTGTGCCTTGCTGAGCCTTAATGGGAAAGAGGATGAAATGATGTGTACGCATGAATCTGTGTTCTGGAACAAGAGACAGAGATGCCAGTTAGTTGAGGCTTGAAGCATCTTGAAGACCTGGTATATAGTAACAGCTCTGATGCTGGAAGGAGTAGGCATGATGGTTGCCTTCTATGTTTGCTTTGTAAGGCATCTGCCTTGTTCATAAATGTAATCCTTGATTTATGACCACAACTGATCCAACATTTCTGTTGCTAAGCAAGACATTTGTTAAGTGAGTTTTGCCCCATTTTATAACAGTTTTCGCCACATTTATTAAGTGAATCACTGCAGTTGTTAAGTAAGTAACAGAGTAGTTTTGTGAATTTGGCTTGCCAGAAGGTTGCAAAAGGTGATTACAAGTCTCAGGGACACTGTAACCTTTGTAAATATGAGTCAGTTGCCAAAGTCTGAATTTTGACCAGGTAACCATGGGGATGCTGCAACGGTGGTAAGTATGAAATATAGTTGTAAGTCACTTTTTTTCAGTGCCATTGTGACTTTGAACATCACTAAATGAACTGTTGTAAGTCGAGGACTCTTTGTATTACTGTTTCCCTCTCCCCATAAAAAGGAAGAGAAGATCCTTGATCCTGGTCTCCTGATCAAAGGAACTCAGCTTCTCTGCTGATCAGCCACAGTTGGACAAAGGGGAACAGATTTCCCATTAGAATCAGCATAAATAAATATTCAATAGGGCTGTGAGGCAAAAAGGAGGAATACTTTAATCTTATCTCCTTATGCAAATCCAAATTAAAATTCCTATTGTAGTGAAGATAAAGCACTTTTGAATACTGCAAAGGTGGGGGTGGATAAAGTTTAAGTCTAGCCTGTTTTCCAAGAATCTTAATGATGATTTGGCTGCCCTCTTCTGCTGCAACCCCTCTCAGCCTTAGCAGTAGGTCTCCAGACTGAGTGGAATTGTAGAGATAGAGTGGACAATTAATGAGTGCCATAGACTGAGGCTAGTGAAAAAAAGGTACCTCTTCCTTTCACCTGCCACCTGTATTTATTTATTTGTCTGTTTATTTATTATTTGATATGTATATTGCCCACCTTGTCTACATGGTATGGAGAAATGACTTTAGAAGGGAGAATCTCAGATGGGACAATTGCTATGTAAAAGATATCAGCCACTGAAGGGGAAATTGTGTGGGAGATGTTTCAAAAGAGACTCTCCCTAGTTTTCTGGAAATTAAAGAAGGGGGGAATACTTTCATCTCCCAAAATTCCTTTACATTACAATAGAGAGCCAGTTTGGTGCAGTGATCAAGGCACCGGGCCAGCTGGATGACCTTGGGCCAGTCATACCTTTTCAGCCCTAAGACACACGTAATGACATATCATTTCCGAAATCTTGCCAAGAAAATTGCAGGGACTAGTCCAGGCAGATGGTTAGCATTAACAATGACTCAAAAGGCACAAAAAACAAATCAAAACCCAAATCCAAACACCTTACAATGAAGATAGAACTAGTACTCCTGGTTGTGTTTCTTGTCTGAGTAAAATTAGGCTTAATCCCACCCAGGGGTGGGATTCAATTTTTTTAACAACTGGTTCTGTGAATGTGGCTTAGTTGGCGGGTGTGGCTTGGTGGTCATGTGACTGGGTGGGCATGGCCAACTCGACATCACTCATGTCAAGGGATGCTTGTCGCCTTTCCTCTCATGACAGTGGGGACAGTGGGTCATAAGTGTGAAAAATGGTCATAAGTCATTTTTTCAGTGCCAATGTAACTTTTAATGGTCACAAAATGAACTGTTGTAAATCAAGGGTTACCTATACAAAAATACAAAAAGCTCCTTTGCTTGCAAAACGCTGCCTTAAATACTAATCATTAGATTAAAAATACCTGCAAGCCAGAGTTACAAATCAGGCAGGGTGTCAGAGCACCTTGAGGAATTAAAATAGTTAAAATGCAGCAATACTATTAGCAGCCAACTCTTGCTCATAAAATGAAACCCTTTAGCAGACAGGTCATTTAAGTTCTCCAGAAAAAGCACATCCAGGAAAAGCAATCCTTAGATCCATTTGCACCACTTAAAAATACCAGCTGGTCTCACTCACCTCACAAGATAACCTAAGAAAATCATCCAGATTTAAGGAAACGTCACATGCCTCCCAGAAAGGCAGTAAAAAAATCAGTGCCAAACATGCATCCTGCCTCTTGGAAGTACATCCCAAAAAGACAGTGCCAGATACCACTAAAGCAGTGAAAGAAGACCCCCCTCCCCAGATAAAAAAGAAACCAGGAGGCAGGAAAAAAATTCAAACACAATACAAATAATTAAATCACAACAGTAGCTGTTGCTTGTTGAAGATGAATAGGGAAAATTATCCCATCAATAAGCACAGGATTAAACGTCACCAAGCACAGAGTTAACCTTCACCAAAAACCAGTTTTAAACCAAAACTCAGAAAGGGTATGTAAACTCATGTTTGAATGTCAATCTTTCTAGTTAGCCAAGAAGCCTTGCTGAATGTCACTCATCTTGGTTCCTTGTCATTAAAAGCTTCTTTCTGACAGCTCTGCTTCATTATTCAATTATTTCTTCAAAGTGCCGATTGCCGATTATTTCCTCCCAACAGCAGTGTAAAAATCTTAAAACAACCCTTTCCCTTTCTTAAAGGGTCAAGCTCCAGAAGCTCCAAAGACAGGAAGTCTAGGCGTACTGGCAAGAATGTGGAAATAAACAAAAGGAGATTGGTTCTAACTACCGGTTCTCTGAACTGCTTAGAAAGTTAGCAAGGGGTTCTATAGAACTGGTCAGAACTGGTAGAATCCCACTCGATACCACCCCTTACAGCCCTGGTTGGAATAACTTCTGACAGACAGAACCCCCTCTTTGATCAAATCTTCCATCAAAACTGGTTACCCAGCCTCAACCCATTCCACTACATTGGCTGGTATGTTTAGTGCGACAGAAGGAAACCAAAGTCAATAGAGCCCTCCATGCCCTTTCCTTAGTTCACTGTAAACAAGGATGCTATTTATTGGTATTCTTCTGTGACAGAATAAAGTTCAACAGTGGGACAACAACTGTTGTACTAGTATCGTTTTCTGTCATCTGAAAAGTTGGTAGATAGCACTGTATTTTAGGTGCATGGCATAGCCTTGAGGAGAGGCAGGACTAATCTTAATTAATCCTGATCACTTTGGTATATGAGAAAATAATATTAGATGAATAAGGCTGTACCCATCACCTTTGTAACTGGAAACACCATTATCTTCTGATCCTTGTCAAGTGCAAGCAGCCAGAGCCCATTTATGAATAAGAAAAATGAGTGACTTTATTATTTAGCACTATGTTACAAGAATCTCACCAGAATGCTTGCCTTCCTCTGGGAACAACTAGAGAAGGCTTCATGGATCTTGGGAGTGGATAGGGGATATCAAGCTTATTTCACTTGCAGCTGCCCAAGGACTCCAAACTAGGCCCTTGCTTGACTCCTCTTTCCAGCCTGGGTGACAGTTTTCCAACAGTCCTTAAACAATTGATTGTTCATCCCCACCCTTAGAATTTCAAATAGGAAAATGAAGAGAATGGAAGAATACGGATAAGAGAAGGGAAATCGGAGTCCATTTTGGGAGGTTGGAACACATTCATATCCATTTTAATAATACCATCCAGTCTCTGTGGAGATGAGACTTCCTTTGAAAGAATGACATTGTGTGGAAGGATTATGAAGATAACACTCACCTGCCTTGAAACTTAGCTCATCTGCTTCCTGGCCAATATAATCGTACACAGCACGAACCCGCTGGCCTGCTATTGGCACAGGTGCTGGCTTGGGACTATAGAAAGAAGGGAGAATATAACTATAAGTGACCTTGTTCAGCCTTTGCTTATTATACCTATCCTAGTCTTTCTGTATCTCCTATAAGAGGCTAAGGCAATGTACATAGTAAACCACAAATAAACCCATTATGTGCTATTATGTTATAGCTTAATGTGAAGTATGAAGATCTGACACTGACTTACTGAAGATCACCAAGTGAATTTCATGTCCAAATGAAGATACGTATCTGAATTTCTGTGGAACCATTGCAAATGTTAGTATCTGGTTATTTATTTGCTTAATCATGTGAGAGACAATCATAAATATAGAAACTAACAAAGGACTGAACATCTATAAATACTGATAGTTAAAGGGATTCTTAATCTTGGATGGCCTGCTAGTTAGCTGAACTCTTTTAAGGATTCTGTAAATCCAGGAACTATCTTTTCAAAATGTAAGTTCAAGAAGAGGAAGTTAGAGATTCTAGACAGTCCTTGACTTATGGACCACAATTGGGAACAGAATTTCCACTGCAAAGCAAGGTAGTTATTAAATGAAATTAAATTTGCAGATGATACTAGGCTGGCAGGAATAGCTAACACCCAAGAAGATAGGCCCAAAGTCCAGATTAATCTTGACAGATTAGAACACTGGACCATATTTTACAAAATGAAATTCAATGTAGAGAAAAGTAAAGTCCTACACTTAGGCAAGAAAAACCAAAAGTACACATATAGACTGGGTAAATCCAGGCTTAATAGTAGTAACTGTGAGAGGGATCTTGGAGTCTTAGTGGACAATCAGCTAAATATGAGCTAGCAGTGTGCAGCGGCAGCCAAAAAAGCTGATGTAATCCTAAATTGCATCAACAGAGGGATACAATCAAGATGAAGTGAGGAACTAATAACACTCAATAAAGACTTAGTAAGACCAATGCTAGAGTACTGCATCCAGTTTTGGTCACCACACTATTAAAAAGATGTTGAGACTCTAGAAAAAGTACAGAGAAGAATAACCAGGATGATTAGGGGACTGGAGACTAAAACATATGAAAAATGGTTACAGGAACTGGGCATGGCTAGTCTAGTGAAGAGAAGGACCAGGGGAGACATGATAGTGGTCTTCCAATATTTGACGGGCTGCTGCAGAGAGGAAGGGGTCAAGCTGTTTTCTAAAGCAACCAAAGGCCAGACAAGGAATAATGGATGGAAACTGAACAGGGAGAGATTTAACCTGGAAATAAGGAGAAACTTTCTGAAAGTAAAAACAATCAACCAATGGAACAGCTTACTTTCAGAAGTTGTGGGAGCACCATCACTTGACACTTTCAAGAAGAGATTGGATGCCATTTGTCAGAAATGGTGTAAGGTCTCCCACTTGAGGGGGGGTTGGATTAGATGAATGACAAGGTCCCTTCCAACTCTGATTATCTGTTATTTGTTTGTTATCTGGATCATGCCCAATTTTACAATCTTTGTTGCAATATTTGTGTTATTAATTGAACATTGCAGTTCGTAAGCGAATCATGAGATCCTTCAGCAGATTTGGCTTCCTACATTGACTTTACATGTCAGAAGTTGGCTGAGAAAGTTGCAAATGGTGATCCTATGACCTTTGGATGCTGCAACCCTCATAAATACATGCCAGTTGCCAAGCACCTTAATTTTGACCCCAAAGATACTCTAATGATCATCTGTGTGAAAACTTGTTATAAGTTTCAGTTCTGTTGTAACTTTGAACAGTCATTAAACAAATGATTATAAGTTGATAATTTCTTGTAATTTCTTTGTTTTAAGAGGTCATGGCTTGTTGGTCTGCAAGAATGGATCACTAGTCCTCGAAAACAGTTTAAATGACCCTGGGCCTAGAAAACCAGGAAGTGGGTAAAATTGTGAAAACTGCTTAGTTAGTCTTCTAAAGAACATTTCATTATTTACAAGAGTAATTTTACCTACATTTTAATTCTGTTTCTTTGTTTGCTTGGGTTACCAATTACAAGCAGATCTCAGCTTCATAGAACTACTTGCAGTTTCATAAAAGGTTAAATCATGGCAAGTGGACCAACATTTATTAAAGCCCCTGTCACACTGCACCAACGGATGCAAAGAGGATGTAAAACGGACAAAAAAGCTTGCCATCCGTTGCAAAACGCGATGTACTCACTGCCTCTGTTTTGCTTCCTCTCTATCCATCCAGCATCCGTTTATGGACGTTGCATCCGCTCAGAAAGTTTTGAGCTGCTCAAAACTTTTGCGCGGAAAATGTATCCAATTCATCCATTCTGCATCCGCTACGCATCCGCTACGCATCCGCTACGCATCCGCTAGGCATCCGCGCAACTCGCATCTGCTTGGACGCAGGGAGGAAGCGGAATGGACGCGGAACGGATGCCTAGCGGATGCAGAATGGAAACAAAGCATTTAAAACGGAAAAAACGTTCGCAGAGGGGACCTATCTCGGATATTAAGGATGTCTAGAGGATGTCTAGAGGATGCCTAGAGGATGCAAAGGGACACCTATACTACCTATAAAAAGGGGAGCAACTCATCTGCATCTCACTTTCAGACCAGCAGCCCAGCTGTGCAGACCTCTGCAGCCTTCATCTGACTCTTGCTCTTCCACAGCATCCAGTCATGTCAACCGTGGATCGTAACACAGTCCTTTTGGCAGCCACCATCCTTCTGCAACAGTGCGAAGCTATCTACAGGCTTTGTGAACTCTACTACAGTAAGAAAAGGAGGCGGCCAAGAAGCGTCTGGGTCCGAAGATGGATCGGGAGAAGAACAGAGTACGGACTGTACAACAAGCTGATGGTGGAGCTGAGTAACGAAGATATTTGGGCATTCCAGAACTTCATGAGGATGCCTCCAGCCATGTTTGATGAAGTTGTGCAGCGGCTGACACCCAGGTTGACCAAGGCAAACACCAACTTCCGGCCCAACCTGGAACCTGGGCTCAAGGTGGCACTCACTCTGCGCCACCTGGCCTCAGGGACCACCTACAGGAGCATGCAGTACGGCTGGAGGGTGCCACACAACACCATCAGCATTGTGGTCAGAGAAGTGGTGCAGGCCATCATCGAAGAATACCTGGAGGAGCTCCTCCAGTGCCCCTCCACTGATGAAGGATGGAAGAAAGTTGCAGAGCAGTGGTATCAGAGGTGGAACTTCCCACACACCGTTGGAGCCATAGATGGCAAGCACGTGGCCTGCAAAGCACCACCCAAGTCGGGCTCCACTTATTTCAACTACAAGGGCTTCTTCAGCATCGTCCTCTTTGCCATGGTCGATGCTGACTACAAGTTCATGTACATCGATGCTTCAGGCAGCGGCTCATGTTCAGATGCCCAGGTATACAACGCCAGTGACCTCAAGGAGGGGCTGGAAGGCAATCTCATCATGGGCTTTCCAGATCCAGACCCCCTGCCCAACGACACACAAGATGAGCCCTACTTCATCGTGGGGGATGATGCCTTCTCCCTCAGAACCTACCTCATGAAGCCCTACACTTCCAGACTCCTCACTCGTGAAGAGAGGATCTTCAACTACAGGCTGTCCAGGGCAAGGCGGGTGGTGGAGAACGCCTTTGGCATCCTGGCCAACAGGTTCCAGGTACTTCTCACCACCATGCAGCATCGCCCAGAGACCGTGAGGAGGATCATGGAAGCTTGCTGCATCCTGCACAATCTCATGCGCACCTGCTACCCAGTGTTGCAGAACAGGCTCGTGGACCTCCAGCAAGGCAATGGGGACATGGAGTCTGGGGAATGGAGGCAAGGGCGAAACCTGATCGACACTGAGGATGTGCAAGGCCCCAACAGAGCCTCACGTGAAGGGAAGAAGCAGCGCAACCTCCTGAGACACTGGTGCAACTCCCCAGCTGGAGCAGTGGAGTGGCAAGACAGGATGGTAGATGATTAATGGGTGCTTCCTTCAGCCTGTCTCATCACACGGATGAGATTGGGCCATGTATGTTGGGTGGGCCTACAATGAACAGGGCATTTAATAAAGAGTTGTGTTTGTGTTGACATGTGTGGATGATTATTACATTATTATTGATAATAAAGGGCCGTAGGTGTGGCACCTGGGAGGGTGGATCATACAGTCCCACTATGCTTGCACTGGAGGTTTATCTATCCCACAGCTATTACCCATCCCAAAGGTATCCCTGCCCATCCCACTGCTATCTTAACCCATCCCACAAGCATGCAAAGGCTTAAACCATTTCTAAAAGTTTCCACCAAGACTTTATTACAAAAAAAGTAATGAAGCAAGTGTGTGAATCAAAGATAAACTTTATTGAACAACAAGCTGTGAAAAAAAAATGACCCAAGTCAAGTGTCCAGATAAAGTCCACAGGTAGCCAGCTACCCAGTCTCTGGCACTCTTATTGGTCACTCAGAGGTGTGCCCAGTCTCAGGGGCGAAGGGTCCAGGTGCTGTGAAGGTGGGTGGTGCTGGAGTGCTGGTCTGTATCGTCATTGGGGTGCCTGGCCCTGAGAGGACAACAGGGGACAGTGTGTTGAGGAAGCTCTCAGACAGCTGGCTCAGACCCGTGATGCTGAGAGATCCTTCCTCCATGCCATGGGGTGTCAGCCCCAGTACTGATGAGAGATGTACTGAGGCCGGACTTGGCTGTGGGGTGGAGGAAGTAGTAGTGTAGTGGGGCTGTCTGGTCTGCAGCTGGGTGAGGACTGGCGTGGGTGGCATCGCTGTCATTGGTGGCATCATTGTCGTCAGTGGCATCGGTGGCATCAGTGGAACTGGTGGCAATGGTGTTGTCCGATGACTCTGTGCCTGGACTGGGAAGGGCTGCTGCCTGTGCTGCTGGACCTCCTGGTAGCCGTAGCCCTGGTAGGTGAGGGGCTGTGGGAAGCCTTGGAATGGGAGGGACATCACCTGTGGTGGAGGTGGAGGAGCAGACCTGGACTGGGTGGGAGCAGGTTCCTCTGGATCTGGAGGGTTGTGAAGCAGCTCGGTGATCCGGTCCTTCACCACCTGGTACTGGGGTTCCTCCATGTTCTTGAGGGTCTGGTTGACATAGGTGAGGAAGGGCTTGCAGTTGGAGGATGAGGACTCGGTGCTGACCAGCTGAGAGAGGAGATCTATACTGGTGCGGATGGTGTCCCTGATCTCCAGCAGGACAGTGTGGCTCTGTCCCTCCTGCTGTCTGGCTCTCTGCCTTTCTGTGGAGGCGGAGCTGGGGGGGTGGATGTGGCTACGACTGTGGTGGACTCGATGTCTCCTTTCTCCCACTGCACCAGGGAGTCCTCCACATGCTCCACCACAGTTACAACAGCTGTCCGCGGGTTCTCCGCCATGGCATGCTCCACAAAAACCTGCCTGGAGACAGGGACTGACTCTCGGCTGGAAGAGGACTGGCTCTCAGCAGGCTGCCGGAGAGAGAGGGTTGTGAGAGGGGCTGCTGGTGCTCCTCGGTGGCGGATCTCACCCTCCAGGAAGCTGCACCTGGCCATGACGTAGGTCTCTCTGTTGGTCAGCTTAACCGTGGCCTGGCTAGATTTCTTCAGGTGCAGCTTCCCGTACCAGGTGTGCATGTGCTTCCACCAGCTGAGGAGCACATCCGAAGTGTAACCCATACTCTCCGCCCTCTCTCTCCAAGAAGCCTGCTTCCTTTTGGTGTCCCTGTACAGCCGGTGTCCCTTCCGCCACAGATAGTCATTCTCTCTCAGCCACTCCAGCATCTCATCCTCGTGTTCCTCCTCAATGAAGTATTGCCTCCTCTCCTGTCCCCGCATACGCCTCTTCCTCCCTTTGGCAGAACCAGATGGGCCCTCATCAGAGGGGCTCCCAGGTGGTAGGGGCTGCTCCTCCACACCACCAGCAGCAGCAGCAGCAGCAGGATCATCATCATCATCATCATCAGCAGCAGCAGCAGCAGCAGCAACAGCAGCAGCAGGATCAGCAGGACCAGGATCAGCAGCAGCAGAGTAAGCACTAGGAGCCCCAGCAGCCCCAGCAGCCCCAGCAGCAGCAGGACCAGGAGCACGAGCAGGACCAGGAGCACGAGCAGTACGAGCAAGACCAGGAGCACGAGCAGTACGAGTAGTACGAGCAAGTCCAGGAGCACGAGCAGGACGAGCAGGACCAGGAGCAGCTTCAGCAGAGTATGCAGCAGCAGAAGCACCACTGCCAGGAGCAGCTTCAGCAGAAGCTCCAGCACCAGAAGAGCGAGCCTGAGCAGCAGAAGCCCTAGCAGAAGCAGAGTCAGGGACAGGGGACGGGAGGGTGGCCCTGTCCCTCTTGCCAGGGATGGCGGCAGGTTGCTGAGACTTTCGCTTCTTCCCCATGGTTGTGGGGTTGCTGGCTGGCAGGGAGTCTGGCAGGCACCAAGGCTGGCAGGAAGGCTGGCAGGAGGGCTGGCAGGAAGCTTGGCAGGAAGGCAGGCAGGCAGGCAGGCACCAAGGCTTGCAGGCAGGCAGGCACCAAGGCTGGCAGGCAGACTGGCTGGCAGGGAGGCTGGAAAGCAGGCTGGCAGCAAGGCTGGCAGGCAGGCAGAGTGCAAGGCTGGCAGGGAGGCTGGCCAGGAGGCTTGGAGGCAGGCTGGCAGGAAGGCTGGCAGCAAGACTTGCAGGCAGGCATGCAGGCAAGGACTCGATGTATCCGGCAGCAGGTCTTTCCTCCGAATGCTGGCCACGTGCGAGCTACTTCCTTTTATATCCACGTGGCTTACGCAATGCACCCCCCCTGCATGCGCAATTAATGCTCGACATCCGTTAGGCTTCCGCTCTGCATTCGCTAGGCTTCCGCTCTGCATCCACTTCATCCGCTGTGCATCCGCTGTGCATCCGCTTCATCCAATCGGCGTCCGCTCTGCATCTGCTCTTTCCGTTCCGCGTCCGCTTTGCTGAGGCCCCCGGAAGCCCAGCGGATGTGCCATCCACTCTCATCCGCTTCCATCCGCTAGGCTTCCGCTCTGCATCCGTTTTCCATCCGCCCTGCGTCCTCCCCCCATCCGTGTTATCCGCTCCGGTTATGTAAATTTTTGCCCCTTTTGAGAGCGGATAACAACGGATGGAACATTTTGCTCGTCCGTTGTGTCCGTTTTGCATCCATTGGGCAGTGTGACAGGGCCTTCAAACTGAGATTTTTGGCCTGAATGATTGAATCTTCACTTACAATCTGGTTGCAATGAAACTATTCTTGCAAATCTTTTCTTTGTTGTCTTCATTAAATTAAAAAACAATCTTTGTACGATTATTAAACTATTGGGTTTGTAATCACTCATTTTATATTCCAAAACTTTTTGGGCTTGGTAATCCTGCTAAGAGGGGAAGTGCTTATTCCTGAGGAAAAAATGGTTCCTGTCAGTATAAATTTAGAACAATTTAATATTGAATTTAATATTCTGTTTAGCTTCCGGCTTCTGTACTAGTAGCCCTCAATTTACAGTTGATTGCTTTGTGACTGTTTGAAGTTACAATGGCCTCTGCAAAACCTTTTTATGACCCTGTTCCAAAATTCTGATGTTCATCCCCCCCCCATGGTCACATGACTGAATTTTGACTGTTTGGCAACTTACCCACATCTATGGCAGTTTGCAGTGATCTGTGGTCACCGAACCATGATTTACAATAATTTTGCTGGAAACCGGAGTTTACTTTTTGTTTCTGGCAAAAACTGCCCCATGGTGAACAATGGGTTCACTTAATGATCTCAATGTTCACTTAATGACCATCATGAAAATTGTTGTAAAATCAGGCTTGTTATGACTCAGATTCCGATTGTCACAATTTATGGCCATAATTGCATGGCTCCATGATAGTTGTGACTCAAGGACTTAAAGTCTCAATTCTTTGGAAAGTGAAGTTGTCTTTTTAGTAAATCATAAACATTCAAAATCACTTACAGGACAAATTTCTAAAATGGCTATAGAGCATTTGGATGTAATATGAAACAGTTATGCTCAGCCTGGATGTTTGTAAATAAAGTTTTATAAAATGTCACAACATGAAAGATGCCTTCCAAATAAAACTAAATCCCAACAAGTCTTCTTATCATCACTCATGTTATAACATTAAAGAGCTGCTGTTGGCACAGATAAGTTATGATTTCTATGTTTTTTCTAGTGGGCTCAATACACATTTTGGAGCTATAATAAAAGCACAACAAGAAACGTTTAACTATGCAATTGATCTTATAATAGAGATATAGCATGCACATTGCAGTAACTGTTTTAAAATAATGGTTTATGAAATACACTTGGCTACATCCACATAAGTAGCTAAGGCCCAACCCAAGCAGTTGACATCACCTATCATGTCTTGATATAGTTTTAAAAACGAAGAAACCATATTTGAATGGGTACCACAATATACAAACCAGCTCTCCACATTTAATAAATTAATAAATTGCATAGTTGTGAAATGTTCCCTCTTTTATCAACCACAGATTCTTACAGATGCCTTATCAAATATCAAGAGTTCAGATCATGGGTCTCCTCTGCCATTCTCATGCCCATTTTAGTCCTCATATGTTAAACCTGAAAAAACTTCATATGCAGGACTGGGGAGCTATTTTTGAAGTGCATGTTTTCTGACTGACCTCAATTTGATTATCTTCTTTCAGGTCAACTGAAGTTTTATGCATTCAGAAATAAATAAAAATGCCCCATGTGGGGACAAGTGGAACTATCTCAAAGAACTGGGCATCCAAGCAGGTTGATGGTCAAGGCAAGCCCAGCAGCTAAACAGAACTTCTTTGAAAATGCAAACCTGGTAGATGGTTGGCATATAAATTGAATAAGGAGAGAGAAATGAAAAAGATAATGCAACTAATAGATGCAAGGAATGGTTTGCAATGGGAATGAAGAAAAGAAAAAAATAGTACAGAAGTACTATGAGAAATTATACAATTAAGAGAAAGTTGAAGAAGGAAAAGTTAAACAATATTTGCAAAGAGTGGAGTTACCCCAAATACCGGAAGATATTTGGTTAATGTTAGAAAGGGAAAAAAAACAGTGATGGAATTAGCAGAGGCACTAAAAGACAAAATACTGGAAAGATGGGCTATCAGCAGAATTTTCAAGACTTTACAGGAATCCTTAAATATCTCAATACTTGAAATGATGAATGTGGCTTTGTCAAAAACTAAAATACCTAATTCATGGACAGAGGCATATATTACTCTCATACCAAAAGAGGATACTGACCTACAACAAATAAAAAAGTATAGACCTATCTCCTTGCTAAATGCAGATTATAAAAATTTTGCCTCAAAGACTTAAAAGATATTTGAACAAATTTATACATGTTACAAATTTATACATTTATACAAATTTATACACATCCACAAAATGGATTTCTGCCAAAGAGGCAAATTAAAGACAATATAGGAATAATCTTGAATACATTGGAATACTATGAAACACACCCAGAGAAGGAAATGGCCTTGGTATTTTTAGATGTGCAAAAAGCCTTTGATAATATAAATTGGCAGTTTATGATATCACAAATGAAACAAATGGGCTTTGGAGAAAGATTTATTAAAGCTATTGAAGCAATATATCACATATATATGTGGTATATATTATATGTATATATATATATATATATATGCTGTTCAGCTTCCTTCGGGTATTATCCCACGTCATTGTAGTTCTGTTAAAGTTGTAGCAACGTTTCAGCAGAATCTCATTTGCCATCATCAGGCTTCTGTATGGATATGGGTCTTACAGCTCCTCCCATATCCATACAGAAGCCTGATGATGGCAGATGAGATTCTGCTGA
>BLBF01000050.1:3690832-3704049 GCA_015471245.1 Laticauda colubrina
TTGGTTTTCCAGGTCAATTTTGTCTTTGGGGTTCCTCAGGATGGCTGCTATTTTTTTGTCTGTTTTGAAGGCAGTCTTGATGTGATGCCTGTGTAGTATCTTACTGATTTTATCTGTGGTACCTCTTATGTAGGGCAGGACAGCTGTTCCATGGATCTGTTGATCTTCTAGGTCTCTGTTATGTCTTGGTGTGTTTTTGTGGTATCATCCCGCCTACCAACCATTTGGAAACCTGCCCTCATTAATAAACGAGTAACTAACATGAAGAATGACACCAGACCCACACCCGCAAGTGCCACACAAGATGCTACCACCACACTTCCACACAGAAAAAAGACTCACACCCACACAGAAGAGGAGACACGACCACGAACCAGAAACCATACTGCAGCTGCACCACTACCCGCTTCAAACCCCTCTGACCCATGCAAGAAGCAAACTGACACCCACCATGAAGATGTGGCACGACCACGAACACGAAGCCAAACAACAAGATCACAGCTCACCAGCTCAAATCCCCCAGTAACTAAGACTAACCTGAACACAACCAAGCCCCCACCTAAGCAGAACACACCCCCAGCCAATCAGAACACAGCCAACCCACCTACCAATCAGAACACAGCCAAACCCCCACCCAATCAAGTCACACCCCCACTAGCAGTTAATAGGAAGAAGCAGCTGCAAGCTCACATTACTCTGAGAAGCACAGAGCTGAAGAAACAAGCCTGAAGATGATGAATGAGACTTCATCGAAACGTTGCCTAGATACTTCCAATTCTACGCGGGAGAAAACCCGAATAACCAAAGATCCACATACAAATACCCGCAAAAACCTCAGAAAACAAATATATATATATATATATATATATATATATATATATATATATATATGTGTGTGTGTGTGTGTGTGTGTGTGTGTGTGTGTGTGTGTGTGTGTGTGTGTGTGTGCTGTTTAGCTTCCTTCGGGTATTATCCCACGTCATTGTAGTTCTGTTAAAGTTGTAGCAACGTTTCAGCAGAATCTCATCTGCCATCCTCAGGCTTCTGTATAGAGTTAGTTCCTGGTTTCAAATTTGAGGCTGGTCCATTCTGATTGGCTGGGAGCCTGGATCTGTGTTCATTGGACTTGGAGTTTGATTGATTGGTGTTTCTGGTTTCTTCTGTCTGTTTTGTGGCTTTGATTGGCTGGCAACACTCTGTTCTTGTGTTGGAGGCTTTCAGTGCAGCTTGGCTCCGTGTGAAGGGACGGCTGCTCTTCATTAGCAAGCTGCTATTCATTAGCAAGCTGGGTTTCACCTGGGTGCCTGGTGGGGGATGTTTCTGGTTTGACAGCAGACTGTCAATCATTTGGAAAACTGCATTCTCAAATAGAAAGATCTCCACACCACAAAACAGACAAACACCTGAGCACAGACAGACTCCCTCTGATGCCTCCAACTCAAACACCCCCCCACCAGACAACCAGGTGAAACCCAGCTTGCTAATGAAGAGCAGCCGTCCCTTCACACGGAGCCAAGCTGCACTGAAAGCCTCCAACACAAGAACAGAGTGTTGCCAGCCAATCAAAGCCACAAAACAGACAGAAGAAACCAGAAACACCAATCAATCAAACTCCAAGTCCAATGAACACAAACCCAGGCTCCTAGCCAATCAGAATGGACCAGCCTTGAATTTGGAAACCAGGAGCTGTGAGACCCACATCCATACAGAAGCCTGATGATGGCAGATGGGATTCTGCTGAAACGTTGCTACAACTTTAACAGCACTACAATAATGTGGGATAATACCCGAAGGAAGCTAAACAGCACACATGTAAGTACCCGCGAAAGCTTAAAAACACACACATACACACGTGTGTGTGTGTGTGTGTGTGTGTGTGTGTGTGTGTAAATAAAAGGAAAGGATGTCTATCATGTGTGGTGAAAATAAGTCAAATTGGTGGTCATGAAGACTTGATTGCGGCTTTGCCCACTTTTATATGCATTGCAGTAAACTTTAACAAATCATATACCTGGGTTAACTGATCATAGGATAAACATAAAAATCAGGCAGTTTTCATTACACTTGTTGTGGTTCGTATCTTATGGACACCCCTTGATAGATGAAACAAAAGATAAAATGCTGTGTTTGTTTTTTTTCTCTTCAGATTGGCAACCTCACCGTTAAGAACCAGACCTTTGCTGAGGCTACTGATTTGCCAGGCTTGGTTTTTGTGGCTGCCAAATTTGATGGAATCATGGGATTGGGTTATCCCTCTATCTCAGTAAACAACATCACCCCACCCTTTGATAACATGATGAAGGCGAAACTTCTGAAAAACAATGTCTTCTCATTCCATCTTTGCAAGTATGGACCTCTCTATTATCAACATTACCTCCTCCCCAGGGGTGGCATACGACAGGGTTAACTATTGGTTCGGTGATTTATAAGGTTTGGTGATTTATGATGTGCTTCCCTGCATGAGAGCTCCTGCCTATAAATCATCAATCAGCACACTGTGGGCAGAGAAGCAGCCTTTCAAAAAGCCCTTTTCCCTGATTTTTTAACTGCAGCTGTGCTTCGCATGGCAGCTGAAGTTGAAAAAAATTAGGAAATAAAGATCAGGAAAGAGCCTGGGTGGGCGGGAGGGCAAAAACATCAGCAGACATAGAACCTGTTCTATGTCTGCTACTCTTCAGAGCTACCAGTTCTACAGAGGTGGACAGAACCGGTAGAATCCTATCCCTGCTCCTCCCTGATATTGTCCAAAGCAGAAGACTTCCCAAGTCCTATCCTCTGGGTTTCATTTTTTATGAGAGTTTGGGGAGAGGGGGGAATCCCTTCCTCATCCTCAGAAATTAGCATCCAACCTATATAGCCCTGTACTATAGGAAACATTCTTTTCTTTCTGAACCTCAGTCTTAGTTCAGTAGGGTGTAAAATGATTAGGATAAAGTAAAGTCACATCAAACTAGTAGCTCAGAACTGGTTCTCTCTTTCTCCTTCTCCCTCCCTCTCCCCTCCCTCCTTCCTTTTTTCCCCTCCCCTTCTCCTTCTTCTCCCTTCCCTCCCTTCCTCTTTCCTTCCTTCCGTTCCCTCCTCTCCCTTTTCCCTCCCCTCTTCCTTCCCTCTCTCCCTCCCTTCCTTCCCTCCTCCCTTCCTTCCTGCATAAAAATAAAGACCAAGCTCCTAACCTACTGCATTCCAGATGTGTTGGAATACACCACCTATCCCTACTGTTCAGGAGGATAGTTTGTTTTATAATTGGTTTAATAGTCTACTTCCAACTGACCGACCAGGAGCAATTCAGGATACCAAAACATCTCACCATACACAATTATCAGCTGTTGAATATGCTGTGAGCATTACCACATTATATAGAGTAGGAGACAATATATTTTATCTAAGTATGGAGTGTTCAGCATCTCCATTCATTCTTAACTGTCTCTCTTCAAATGTTGGGTCATTCCTTTAGTCTCTCAGCTTCGCTTTATGAAGTCTTCTGCCACTGAGACTCTACTTTTATAATGGACTTTTTTAGTTTCCAGATTAACCCCACCCCAGTGGGGGTGGATGTAGAGCCAGGCTGTATGTGGATGTGAGAAAGGTATTTCTTGACTTATAACAGTAATGGAACCTTCCCATTACAACATGACATCATCATGGTTGTAAAACAGGTCATCATGTAACCAGGCCTGTTTCTTTAATCTCTTTTTGTAGGAGTCCCTAAGTTGATATGGTAAAGCAAATGCCATGGTCATAAAGTAAACACTTCAATTATAAAGAAAGGCCATTGTTCATTATGGGCCATTTTTGCCAAAAGCTGGAAGCCAGTTTTCAGCAAAAACATTGAAAAATGCAGTCATGTAACCACCAGATGTTGCAAATGGCCATAAATACCAAATGGTTGCCAAACAGTTGACATGTAGTCATGTGACTATAGGGGAAAGCCCAGCTATACTTCAGTGCTAAGTTGTAAGTACCATTTGGGGCACTGGAGAATCTATCATATAACTGAACAGTCATTAAGCAATTGATTGTTAGTTGAGGACTATGTGTAGTAGGAACTGTAGTCCAGGCAAGAAAATATTATCACCAGCCTTCCAGCAGCCATTCTCTCAGCCATCAGCCCTGGAGGACTGCTTCTTATGTTTCTTGGCCCAAGTCCTCTCTCCAACTGGCCAGTCAGGTTGATTTCTTCCCTGATCCACCACTCTGGTGCTGGATCCACAGCAGGGACACACTCTTGTGCTTTCCCAGGGTATCAAGGGACAGGGCTCAAAAATGTCAAGATAGAGACTGCCAGTGTGTAGCCAAAGCTCCTTCCATTTTATTACCTGTTGTTTGTGCAATGCAAATTAAAAGAGCGAGACTTCATTGTGAGGTCCTGGATACCATTCTGATTTTTTTTTTTACTCTTCTGACAGAACTGAGAGTAATCTTTCTGATTACAGGTAGAATTACAACCATTCATTTAGCAACCATTCAAAATTTCAGTGGCACTGAAAAAAAGTCTCTGGAGATTCTCAGTCATCATGATTGTCCCAAAGGTGCTTTTTCAAGAGGCAGCTGGACTTTCTTGTTTTTCTTTTTTCTTTTGAAGATGTTTCATATCACATCCATGAAGCTTCTTCAGAGCTGAAGCAGCTTCTTGGATGAGAAACAAAATCAGCTGCCTCTTGAAAAAGCACTTTTGTCACTGAAAAAAAGCAACTTACCATTAACAGATAACAGATAAACAGAATTGGAAGGGACCTTGTAGGTCAAGTAGTCCAACCCCCCACCCAAGCAGGGGACCCTACACCAATTTCTGACAAATGGCAGTCCAATCTCTTCTTGAAGGTCTCAAATGATGGTGCTCCCATAATTTCTGAAGGCAAAGCTGTTCCATTGGTTGATTGTTCTCACTGTCAGAAAGTTTCTCCTTGTTTCCAGGCTAAATCTCTCCTTGTTCAGTTTCCATCCATTATTCCTTGTCTGGCCTACAGGCACTTTAGAAAATAGCTTGACCCCTTCCTCCCTGGGGCAGCCCCTCAAATATTGGAAGACTGCTATCATGTCTCCCCTGGACCTTTACTAGACTAGCCATTAGTTCTTCAGTTTACAACCATTGCAGCAGCTGGCATGTATTTATAACAGATGCAGCATTCTGGACTCAGATTGTGACCTTTCCAGCTGGCTTCTGTCAAGCAAAGGCAATGGGGTAGCTGGTTTCACTTAATAATGGCATGATTCACTTAACAATTGCAATGGTTCACTTAATCATGGCAAAAAAGGTAGTAAATTCAGGTGTGGCTCATTTAACAACTCTCTTGCTTAGTAATGGAAATTCTGGTTCCAATTGTGGCAAAGGTGGGATTCAAATTTTTTAACAATCGGTTCTGTGGGCATGGCTTAGGTGGTGGGAGTGGCTTGGTGGTCATGTGACTGGGTGGACGTGGCTTGGTGGTCATGTTATTGGCTGGGCGTGGCCAATTCAACATCACTCACATCGAGGCAGGCATTTCCTTGCCTGCCCTCTCATGCCTGTGAGGATGCTGCAACAGTTGTAAGTGTGAAAAATGGTCATAAGTCACTTTTTTCAGTGCCATTTGAATGGTCACCCCATATGAGCAAAGGACCAGCAAAGGAGGGAAAAAAAACTCTAGAGAATTTCCTAAGACAGGAAATCTAGTCCTGCCAAGAATGTAATAAGGGTTAATGGAGAGGCAGTTTCTGTAAGCAACACCAGAATGTTTCCTTCCTGCCTTCCTTACAGGATTAGTCCAGTAATTTCTTTTAACAACTGGTTCTCCGAACTGCTTAGAATGTTAACAATTGGTTCTAGGGAATAGGTGCGAACTGGTAGAATCCCACCCCTGGTGGTCATAAAGTCAAGGGCTATCCATACTTGATTTTTTTCCCCCATTCTAGTGTTTACCCACAAGTTCAGGGTCCATACATTTTTGACTGAAGAAAGTATCAATCTTATCTCTGATTCCTTCTTATTGCTTCAGGTTGTTTCACTGCTTAATCATTTCCTTTGTATTTTTTTCCCTCTGCCATCTCTTCGAGACTCCATTTCTCCAGCCCAGGTCTTAGACTCGCACACAAAGGTGCCCTCTTTGCACTCACAACTCCATACTTTTTATATGCTTTTCAAAGTCTACATTTCCATGTTTTCCTGTGACTTTCCCCTCCTGTTTGATTGTCCTTGCAGACTTTACTTTGTCTGAGGAGAACCTCTTTTTTCTCCTCTTATGATTCACTTGGATTTTTGCTCCTCTTTTTTTTTCTCTTCTGGATCCAACCAATTATAAACCCTGATTATCACGGAATTTCACAACCGGTGTCCAAATGGAGTTAGTGATGCTGATACAAAGTTGTAGTTTTTATATAAATAAATATAATTTACATTTATAGCAGACAAGATAGTCAGGCACATCACCACATCATGAGATAAATACAGACCATACAGAGCATACAGAAAAAAAAGATGGGGGGGGGGAGGGAAACACACTCTTGATAACCAACAACCAATCATAGCATAGATTGCCTCATGCAGGAGCCCACACTCTCCAACCAATCAACTACCACAGTGTGTTCTGGCCCATTATCCATTTTACTGTTCCAGCTTTTAAGTTAAATATCTTAACACTTGACAACCACATTCTTAGCATCCAGTTATTTCTTTGGTAATCTCCTATCTGTTTGCAACAATTACACTCATTTTCTTAAACTTTGGTGCCATTTCCTGGGTTACACCTACTGGGAATAAATAAACCAATCTGTTCAATAAAAATTAGATATCACAAATATGGAATTGCATTATAATTAAAGGTTAATTATAACAGGATCAGGCTTATGTTTTCTATTTGGCTTCCCGAAGTAGAACTTGAAGTTTATGACGTGAAAAAGGAGTAGAGTAAAAAGGGACTGAACAAAAGAAAAGAAAATTCCCTTGTAGTACAACAAAACCAAACTTTCTCAGCTTAGGGCTAGTGCCAAATCAACAGGCACCTGTTTTGGCTTATTGTGCAGCCTGATCCTGTTTCTTCTCATCATCTCACTTGATGGTATTGATCAAGGGTTGTGTTCAGTACCTGGATTTAATCTTGAAATCTATCATATAAGAATCAATAGTGTTGTCCTGAATGGCTATGGATCTGTTCCTCTGCCAAAATAATAGTATGTACGTTTTTGGATGGAAGAAAGAGTATTCAAAATAGAGTTCTTTGTGAACATCTGGTTTTTCGTGGCAAAATTAAGCATGCTCCCAACCTTTGCTAAATCTTACCTTGATTGAATGGTTTGATCAAATGGTTAGTACTTTTTTGCCTGTTTTTAATTTTTAATTTTTAAACTGGAAGACAATTTTCTTTGGAATTGCCAAAGAATGCAGGGAGGATGGTATTAATGTTTCTCTTCCCTAATGAAAATGTCTCTTTTCAGCTAATGGGACAATTGATCTTGTGGGGGAAAGATACGACACTCCCTCTGAATTTTTTTCACAATGCTCAGGTGAAAAATTACCTCTTTAGTACACCATCTAGTGGTTGTGTTCAGCTCAGGTATGGTGGTTCTAACTAGAATATTGATGGGAAGAACAGTTTTTTTCAAAATTGAGTCACTTGAAGATATGTGGCTCCCAGAATTCCTCCAGCAGAACAGAGGTGGTATTCGGCAGGTTCTGACCAGTTCTGGAGAACCAGTAGCGGAAATTTTGAGTAGTTTGGAGAACTGGCAAATACCACCTCTGACTGGGCATTACCCTGCCATGCCCACCTGCCATACCTACCAAGCCATGCCCACAGAACTGGTAGTAAAAAAATTGAATCCCACCACTGCTGCAGAATGCTTAAAAGAATGCTTAAAATAACCATATTAGAAAAAACATTGGAATAGAATAATGGAATATCGGGTGGGTGGCTTGATAGCAATAATAGGACAAGCACAGGCACCTAAAGCCTTAGTAAGGGTAAACAAAAAGACCAGGAAATGCAATAGTTGGATTGGGTTTTTAATTACCCAAAACATTTTGATGTCCTGGTTTCTATTCCTATCCCCTAGGCACTAGACACATTTAAAACTGATTCTGGGTGCAACTTGTAATACAATAAGGAAAATTATAAAAATTTATTACGAGATAAATTAACATGCTCCGTGTACATGCTCACTCCTTTCTGCATTCCTTGAAACCTCAAGAAAATCTTGGAAAAACCAACTTGGAAAAGTGAACTTTCCTGCAGTAAATGACACTGGGGCTTAAGACAGCTGTTTTAATTTTTTAATTTTTGCAACATTTCTTTTAGTACCAACAAGACCTCACAACAAGACAATGGAGGTGAAGTTATTTTCGGAGGCATCAACCACAACGCTTATGTGGGAAAACTTCACTACATCCCAGTGTCACGCAAAGCCTACTGGCAGATCAAGATGGACAAGTGAGTACACTTTTACATCCCCCACACTGGACTGCCACACATGCAAGAAATTATGATTTGTAGACACATTCATAAAAACCTCAGAGGACTTCCTCTTTGAAAAAATGAGAGGTATCCTCAACTTATGATCACAAGTGAGCCTAAAGGTTCCATTGCTAAGCAAGACAACTGTTAACTGAGTCATACTCCATTGTATCAGCTTTTTTACTCATTCAGTTGCTAAACAAGTCACTGCAATGAACTGAATGATATTCTCAGAATGTTGGTGCATAAGCGCACCAACATGCCTACCGTCCCTGTCCTATTGTTTCTTTTATTTTTCTTATATGTACCCATAAATCAAAATAAATAAATAAAATAAATAAATGCTGCAACCATCATAAATACAGGCTGTTTGACAAATGCCCAAATTTTTATCACATTATGATGGAAATGTTGCAACAATCATAAATATGAGAACTGGTCAAAAGTCACTTTTCTTAATACCATTGAAACTTCAAAACATCACTTATAAACGAATGGTTGTAAGTTGAGGACTACTTGTAAGTACATAGTTACTGGTGCCAGCTGAATTTAGCTGCATGCAATGACACTCCTCAACACGAGAGGGCAATGCTGTAGTATTTTTAAAAATGACATTGAGGTCTGCTATCCTTCATTGTGCTATTTTCTTCATTTTTTTTCTTTTCTTGTCCTACAACGTGATATTCCTGCAAGAGCTTAAACAAAGGCATCAGAAAGAAACAAGCAGTCCCCTCCAACTCTCTTTTCTGATCACTAAGCACAACTTCCCCCAACCTAGTGTTCTCTCCAGATCTGGATGAGATCTAGATGAACTGCATGAGCAATTTGGGGCAACGGGTATTGTCGTCTAATAGACTTGGAAAGCACCAGATTCATAATGGCAGTTTAGAAAAAGGCAAATTAGGTATAGCGGCTTTCCCCAGCATAACTGTCCCTCAGATGTATATTCTGGATAACATATTTCACCTTCCTGTAGGACACCAAAGTTGGGTGAAAATGTCAAGAGGATGTATGAAAGATATTTTTTTTTAGCCAGGATTGTTAGCACAATCCCTATTTCACCTGTAGCAGATGTATAAGAGATTCATTGGGAACTCTGTGTAGAAACCATTATTAGATTTTTATCCTGCCTTTATTACTTTAAAAGTAACTCAAGGCAATAACATGCATAATATTCCTTGTTCCTCCTATTTTGTTCACAACAACCCTATGAGATGCATTGGGCTGAGAGGGAATGTTACTGGCTTAATCACCCAGCCAGTTTTCATACCTAAGATGAGACTAGAACTCACAGTATCCTGGTTTCTAGCCTGGTGCCTTAACCATTAGATGCAACTGACTCTTTTATAGCCCATATGCAGAAAAGACAGACTCACTGTTTCTGTTTCATCTCACTTGATATACATTTTTTTCTTGCAAAGTGCTTTGGTCATCCTTACTAATCATCTGGCTTACATTGGACAGTTATTTTGTCTCCCCAAGAGAGACTCCCCAACAGTCTTGTCCTCTGTTCCTTCTCCCCAAATATTAACCATGTTAATGAAGGGAAATTGCTGCCATTGATCTTTCTTGGTTGGCTCACTTCATGTTTATGTTAATCACTTAATTTGAACAGTCAAACTTTAATTTTAAAAAAGGCCAGTTTCCAATGACCCAGCTCCAGGCTTTAAAAGACCATGAATCTATAAATGCCTTTTCAAACTGCAGATAATGTGGTCAGTTTGCATTTGGATTTAGCTGAGGGTTAATCTGAAGTGATTACAGGACATAAAAATGTACCACCTCAACAAGATGAGGCTACATCCTCTTCCCTAATGCAGAGATGTGTGCAGGATTAAAGTAGTGGTTGATTTTGGAATTAAGCAGCAGACAGTCAGACAACATTCCCACCAGACTTTAAAAGTGGCACAGTCCAGATACAGACACTCCAAGAACTATGACCATTCATTTAACAACCCTTCAAAATTATGACACTGAAAAAAGGAATGTGCAACCAGTCCTCACAATTACAACTGTTACACATGATCAAAATAAGGGCACTTTGCAACCATTGTGTATTTACAAAGGTTGCCATTGGTGATCTTTCCAGGGAGTTCCAGCAGTCGATATTACTTAACAAACAGTGATTTGCTTATTGACTGTAGCAAAAGGCCATAAAATGAAGTACAATTCATATAATGACCAATCCCAATTGAGATTGTAAGTCAAAGAGTATATGTTCTCCCATGTTCTTTGCTATAGCAAGAGAAGTGGAAGACATTGCTGGGCACAAACCCTTCAAACTATATAGCCTCTCTGCCTCTAATGTTCTGGCACTTTTTCTCACCTGCCACTGAGCCTTCTCTCCAATCTAAACCAAGTTCCAAATGCCTGTCCTTTTCCAAACACTCTGTTTAGGATAACCATAAAGAAACAACAACCCAAGGAGAATACATGTTGGCCGTGGAACCTGCTTGAAACAACCAATTCATCCACCCTCTGCAAGGACAGTTGTCAAGGCATTGTGGACACTGGGACCTCCCTCATTACGGGGCCAAGCGCAGACATAAAGGCTCTGCATGAAGTTATTGGTGCTCAACATTCTTTCAGTGGACAGGTAAGGAAGAGATGTTCCTTTGCTGATGCATCCTAGAATGACCACATCTGGGCTGCAAAATCCCAGATGACCACCAGACATCAGCAAGTGAGTGTCCCAAGCACCAACTCGTTGCTGTCACTTGGTGGTCTTTCAGATGTTTGTAACTCAGATCTGATAACCTTAGCCTTGATTTCATTATTTTAGCAGGCAACTTTGGGGGACCAATAAGTACATATGGACAATGTCTCAAAATAGTTGCTGCACCTTGGCTATTCCCTAAATGACATTATTGGAGAAGGCTGCCCTCTTGCCACCCTTTTTAGGGTTCTAAAACCCAATTTCACAGCTCATTTTGGAACCGTGTGCTGGCAAACAATGCCCCAACTATTGCCCAAAAGGTTTCTTGGAAATAATGATGATTCTAGCAATATATCTCAACCTTGACAGCTATAAAATGTGTGTACTTTAGCTCTCCATGCTGGCTGGGGAATTCTGGGAGATGACGTACACACATCTTAAAGTTGACATGACTGAGAAATGGTGGGCTGGAGGCTGGTGTTCTTTCTTCATGGTATGTCTGCTCCTGGTTTGTATAATTCCATTAAAAGAATATTTAAAAATGAAAATCAGGTGAATGGAAAGCTCCTGCAAAGGTTGGCGAGGCCCAAGTATGATAACCCGGGGCGTGACCCAAAAATAACCAAGTCACAAAAATAAAAGAAAGTCCCTTTAATGCCTCAAACTTGGCCCCAATGTCCAATTATCCTCGACTGGATATCAAACTCTTTTTTTTTTTTAGAAATTTTTTATTAGTTTTCAGTAAACAAACATACACAAACAAAAACACAAAACATCAAAACATAAAACTTCTTGGAAAGTGGCTTAGTTCTGGGTTACATCTTTTTATACAGACATACATTCAAAATTCATGCTCACTTTTTATACAATTTCATATCTTATTTATCATTCTACATTTTCTATATAGCTTCTTCCCTCTTTTCATTCTCTTAATTCTATTTTATTTATTTCATCTCAATTTAAATCATTATGCATATTTCTTTTGTCTATTCTATTTCAATTTTCTATTATCTTTTCTCATTAACACAAAATTTCTCCTGTAATCACTGATTGAAGTATGACGCCTTTAAATCTTTCCCCTAAATTTAACACTTAAAATAATATATACTTTTCATTCTGATTCTGCTTAGTACATTCTAAAGCTACTTACTACATTATAGAATAAAAAAGAATAAGTTTATCATATAATTAAAACAATAATCCATAGCAAATTAAACTCTATTATTAAATCCAGTTTTCTAACATTATTTCAAGTGTAAATACAACAGTATAATCTTATGTACTTTTGCAGTCTCTTTTTTTTAATCATATTTTTACCCACTATTTCTGAATAAATCTTGTTTCTTTACATCTTATTTTAACCTTTGTAACTTCTCTTCCATTTTTCCCTTCCTTTTTCTCTAATCCTACCTTTACCCCCTTGTCTCTTAGTATATCTTTTATCTATTCTATTTCAGTTTTCTATTTATCTTTTCTCATTAACACAAAGTTAATCACAGATTGAACCTGTAATCACAGATTGAAATATAATAGCTTTAAATCTTTCCTCTAAATTTAACACTTAGAATAATATATACTTTTCATTCTGATTCTACTTTGTGCATTCTGAAGTTACTTACTATATTATAAAATAGAAAAGAATAATAAGTTTATAATATAATTAAAACAATAATCCATAGCAAATTAAGCTGTATTATTAAATCCAATTTTCTAACATTATTTCAAATATAAATACAATAATACAATCTTGTGTACTTTTCTTTTTTAATCATATTTTTACCCAGTATCACTAAATAGATCTTGTTTCTTTACATCTTATTTTAAACGTTTGTAACTTCTCTTCCCTTTGTCTCTTCTTTTCCTCTCCAATCCTGCCTTTACCCCCTTGTCTCCTAGTATATCTTTTGTCTGTTCTATTTCAATTTTCTATTTATCTTTTCTCATTAACACAAAAATTCTCCTGTAATCACAGATTAAAGTACAACACCTTTAAGTCTTTCCCCTAAATTTAACACTTAAAATAATATATACTTTTCATTCTGGTTCTGCTTAGTACATTCTGAAACTACTTACTATATTATAAAATAAAAAAGAATAATAAGTTTATAATATAATTAAAACAATAATCCATAGCA
>BLBF01000050.1:3704059-3788988 GCA_015471245.1 Laticauda colubrina
ATAAGTTTATAATATAATTAAAACAATAATCCATAGCAAATTAAGCTCTATTATTAAATCCAAATTTCTAATATTATTTCAAATATAAATACAACAATACAATCTTATGTACTTTGCAGAATCTCTTTTTTAATCATATTTTTACCCACTATCTCTGAATAGATCTTGTTTCTTTACATCTTGTAACTTCTACCTTTGTAACTTCTCTTCCCTTTTTCCCTTTGTTTCTTCTCCAATCCTGTCTTTTTACCCCCTTGTCTCTTAATCTCCACTTTCTTGATCTCCACCTTCTTCTGTATTTCTCTTTTCTGCTGCTTTCTAACATTATATCGATTTTTCATCTTATTTTTTCCTTTTTTGGTTGTTTTCTTAAGTCTTAAATTCTCCATTCTCTTCCACCTCTTTCCCTTTTTTTCCCTGGTTAAAGTTGTTTGTTCATTAAAAATGGCTTCTTCTTCATCCCAATCTTCTTGTTCTTATAGTTTCTGGTAGGTATAAATCGCCATTTCTAAAAAATGGAAAACAGATCCAGAAGAGCTCTTCCCTTCTTGATACTCTTCTTTTAGCTTTTTAAATTCAATTTTCAGTTCATCAACAAGTAGTGCCATTGTAAAAAGTTTTTTTTTTAAACAACCCAAATATTTTTAGTCTTTCAAATAATAATTTCCAAGAGTCCCAAAGTCACCAAGCAATCCAAATACACACGGTCTGTTTCATTTAGCACTTTCTTCTTTTTTATATTTTCTCTTCCTGGGGTTATAGTTCAGTTATAAAGCTCCAGTAGAAATATATCTTTGAGAAGTTTTGTTACAATTTCGCTCTAATCTTATAAATTCCAAGCAGCCTCTTCCAAGAAAATCTTAATGTTAGTTCTTTTCCTCTCCCTTCCCACTTATAGCAAAAAAAAAGTTGTTGTTTTTTTCAATGCTCAGAAATCTTTATTGTCCCCCTTGGCTTCAATTTTCAATTTGATTACCTGCTGATGCCAAAATGGGTTTTTCCGATTTCTCCATTCACTTGCTATCACCGTTAGGAAGGAGAGTGAGAAAAAACAAACTTTCCCTTTTTACTTTCATTCGCCGCTTCTTCCGTCTTCATAGGGAACGATGTATCTTTAATAAAACTTAAATTCCAAGGTATTTAAATATTACTTGTCATCCCGGTTTGCCAAAAACTTTCACTTTCTCAGCTTCCTCCTGCACATTCTTATCTGGATGAAAGCTTCTTTGTGGCGGCCATTACTGACCGCCGCTCCACCACTTTCGGAAAAGGGAGTTAAGCCAGCTGAGGAGGGGGGTTGCGATTCCCCCGGACCCCTGCTGAATCTCCCTTATCTTCAGTTACCTCTACAGGGTAACTATAGCCCCCAAATCCAGCTGGATTGGGGGCACTCCAGCGGCGAGCGCAGCAGGAACCATGCACGATCGCGGATTCCTGCCACCGCCAAAGCCTTGCAAATGGGAAGCCTCTTAAAGAAAACAGTTTATGGAGGGAGTAAATGCAGTCCGCAACCAAAGTAAAGTTAATTTGAAATAAAAAACCCAACACATCACATTGAAGGAATTACTATGGCAGGCAAGGATGATTAATTGCAGACTTCTGCCAGATAATGCAGCAACCACAACTGGGAGGAAGCCAAAACACCGATAAGCTCCAACAAGAATAAAGCATGTTTTGCTTCCAGCAACTTTGCCATGCGCAGTTTGTCCCTTTAAATTTTACCAGTCCTCCCTGCTGTAGCCCATGAAGGGGATCAGGGCCTCTTCCTCCCCCATAGACCATGCTACTCACGTTTCTCCCTTATCCACTCCTCCCTGCATGCCCTAGGATAAAGAGAGAATGGGCCTGGGTCTTCCTCTGAATGCCCATCTGGCCTGTGCCCTTCCCCAGTTTCCTCCACAACCACCAGAGCCACACTTCCACTCCCTGTCAGCTGTTCCATCTCTCCCTCGGAGTCAGACTCCAACAGAAGCATGACACCCAAGAGTAGCACATTTGCCCATCATAAACTTTGCCTTTTGCTCTCCAGATGACCTGCCAATGGCAGACTGACATTCCTCCTCATTTTAGAACAAATAAGAAACATGACTCAGAAAGGAACAATCAGAGTAAGCCCCATTTTCAGGGGCTGAGGCCAAACTAATCTTTTATTCAAACTTAGTGAGTCTGCAAATGCATCTGTGCAGTCTAATAGTAGTCAAACACTAAGCCTTAAAGTGGTGCTGATAGGAATCTTGGGGCTGGGGGAAGTGTTCACTGTCTCTTTCCTTCTACAGTGGTACCTTGGTACCCATTGTTAATTAGTTGCAGGAGGCATGATAAGTATCAAAAACAATGAGTATCAAATAAATTTTCCCATAAGGAATAATATAGTGAGTCACAAGGCAGTTGTCACTGACAAGTTTTAGTTTGTGCATTGAGTACCCAACAAACAATGAGTACTAGGACATAATTTTAATGTCAAAATACATCATTTCAGTACAATTCAATTCAGAATAGAGCTGGAAGGGATCTTGGAGATCTTCCAGTCCAATCTCCTACTTAAACAGGAGATTCTATACATTTCAGACAAGTGGCTGTCCAGTCTTTTAAAACTCTCCAGAAATGAAGTCCCTACAGCTTCAGAAGGCAAGCTGGTCCTCTGGTTAATTCAGGAACTTTCTCCTTAATTCCAAGTTGCTTCTCTCCTTAATTAGTTTCCATCCATTGCTTTTTGTCTTGCCTTCTGGTGCTTTGGAGAATAGTTTGACCCTCTCCTCTTTATAGCAGCTCTCAAACACTGGAATGCTGCTATCATGTCCCCCTACTCCTTTTTTCTAGACTAGCCAAAACCAAATCCTGCAACCATTCTTCATATGTTTGAATCTCCAGGCCTTTAAACATCTTAGTTGCTCTTCTCTCAATTTTTTTTCAAAATCTCAACATCTTTTTTGTATTGCATATTCCAGGTCTTAGTGGTCTTACTAAGGCTGATTTACAAATCAGTACGAATACTCCACATTATTTTGACAATATAGACAAACTAAAGATTGTATTATTTTTTTTGGCTGCTGCCACACACTGCTGGCTCGTTTTTAAGAGATTGTCCAATTCAATCATCCAGTTCAAAGCAGTTGAGTACCAAGATACCAGCGGGGTCTTCCTTCCTCTCCTCCATGAAGCTCCAAAACCATCAATTTAGTACTATTTGCCTCTATTTTCAATACTCAACTTCTGAGTGGAAGGTTACTCTTCAAGATGAAGTGATGGAGGAGGTTATAGAAAAAATAGATATAGAAAACATATTGGAAAAAATGCAGAAATGGCACTTCATAGACTCTATACAGGTAGTCCTTGACTTATGAATAGTCGATTAGCGACTATTTACAATTACAATAGTACAAGATACTTATGGCCTGGATTCGAAATCCTGATAGCTTGCCCACCTCTTCTGCAGTAATATGGTTGCATTTTGGGTGCTTGGGAACTGGCGTGTATTTGCAGCAGCCCAAGGTCATATGACTGTGATCTCTTACTTTTTTGCTGGAAACTGGTGCAAGGTTCCAATTTCCAACAAAAATATTCATTGTGGACAAGATACC
Source organism: Laticauda colubrina (assembly GCA_015471245.1). Classification (NCBI taxonomy): domain Eukaryota; kingdom Metazoa; phylum Chordata; class Lepidosauria; order Squamata; family Elapidae; genus Laticauda; species Laticauda colubrina. Next base: position 3,707,641 of record BLBF01000050.1, read on the forward strand.
AGGCAGGTTTTCCTTTCAGAGGAATTTCCCTTAGGTTGCAAAGAAGTCTACAAGATGTGTTGAAATGGACTTGTTTGCCTGAAGTCATTGCTTTTTGATGTTCCCTCTCCTGCCGACAGCAAAGTCACTGCATGATGGCATTATGTCACCTGCTGAATTGTGCTGGACCTTAGAGGGAAGGAAAGAACCAAGAAACAAGATTGTCATGTTCAACGGTGACGGTTTTTTTCCACCTGTCTCAGACAGCAAATGTGATGGGAATCAGCAGGCAATTGGCCCAGGAGAAGAAGAAGAAAAAAAACAGCACTTTTGTGTAAGCATAAGAGTGATATCAAACCTTTTCTTATTTATGCATGTCTCCCTTTCCTTCTCCCAGTACATAATAGATTGCGAGAAAATACCTGAGATGCCCAGTATCACTTTTCATCTGGATGGCAAACCCTACACCCTGACCCCCGAAGAATATACTCTTCAGGTGAGACAAGCCAATGAAATCCACATGAGAAAATGGGGTAGGGTGGGATTCTTAATACACAGATGGAAAATCATGTTTTCTTGGGTTTGTTTTTCTGATCTCAATGCAAGATGATCAATTTATACTGAAATTTATTATTTATTTAGCGCATGAATGTCATACATGGACCAGCAATATATATTAACATTACACCAAGATTAATAAAATACAATAAAATATCAATATTAAAAAGATCTGTGTTCAAATCCCAGTCTCTAGGCCATCCAACCACGGAAGTGCAGTATCATTAAAAAAATCCAATACTGGACCAATATATAGGTAGTACTCCACTTACAACCACCACCAAGCCCCAAATTTCTGTTGTTAAGTGAGACTTTTATTAAGCGAATTTCTCACTTTTTTAATGATCTTTCTTGCCACAGTTGTTAAGTGAATCATTGCAGTTGATAAATTAGTAAGCCATTAGTAAGAGAATCTGGCTTCCCCCTTGACTTTGCTTGTCAGTGGTCGCAAAAGGTGATCATATGACCTTGGGACATAGCAACAGTCATAAATATGAACCAGTTGCCAAACATCTGAGTTTTGATCACACGATCATGGGGCTGCTACAAAGGTCGTAAATGTAAAAAACGGCCATAAACCACATTTTTCAGTGCCATTGCAACTTTGAACAGTCACTAAAAGAACTGTGGTAAATCAAGGACTATCTGTATGCCCTCAACTTACAACCGGTCACAATGTGATCTACAGTTTTTACATGGGACTCTGCAGTCCCACTGAGGAGAGAATACTATGCCCCATTTATACAGAGAGTCCCAGCAGACACCATGTGAGGTGCGAATCCTATTCAAGATTGTCCATTGCTGACATGGTAATTCAAAGCTATCTGGCATCTTTTTTGTGGGGTCTGTTATATGTCTTCCTATATCTGGGCGTTCAGCAGCTCATTTGGCTTTCCATTGAGAATTTATGTTAAAGTTGTTTGGCAGATGTTGTACAAGTGCCAATGGAGGCTTTCTGTATTTGTGTCTTCCAGCTGATAAATGAGAAAGGTCATTTTCTCATTTTCTACTGGTAGCAGTGCATTGCTTATTATTTGTCTGTATTCCCTCACCAGTGTATCTTGCCTTTTAAAGCAGATGATGCAGGGGTGGGGTTCAATTTTTTTAACAACTGGTTCCGTGGGCATGGCTTAATTGGTGGTCATGGCTTGGTGGTCATGTTATTGGCTGGGCGTGGCCAACTCAATATCACTCACATCGAGGCATCCTCGCCTGGCCTGTTCACCTGGCCTCTCTTGACTATGGGGATGCTGCGACAGTCGTGTGAAAAATGGTCATCAGTCCCTTTTTTCAGTGCCATTCTAACTCTGAATGGTCACTCCACACAAGCAAAATACCAGCAAAAGAGGGAAAATAAGTCCAGAGAAGTTCCTGAGACAGGAAGTCTAGTCCTGTCAAGAATGTAATAAGGATTAACGGAGAGGCAGTTTCTATAAGCAACACCAGAATGCTTCCTTCCTGCCTTCCTTACAGGATTAGGCCAATAATTTCTTCTAACAACCGGTTCTCTGAACTGCTTAGAATGTTAACAACCAGTTCTAGCGAGTAGGTGTGAACTGGTAGAATCCCACCCCTGAGACAATGCTATATGGCTCAAAGGAGGAAGCCAGCAAGTTGGAGTGATTATAATACATCCGGTTATAATGCTCATGATGTCATTCAGCCTGGTGTCTAGTTTACTACTATGGCAGCTGTTAAGCCATGCCAGGGGACAGACCAACCCTAGTGTTGAGGTCCTAAGGGTGGAAGCTGAAGCTCCCCGTTTAGTTCTATATAATTTCTGGAGTAGGTTGTTCCTAGTATTGATTTTTGCCACCATATTCTCTAGGTCCGGTCTGACAAACTTAAGGCTCAGGGGCCAGATTCAGCCCACGGGTGCTTAAATCGGGTCTGTCAGGCCACCCTGAAAATAGCAAAGGACCGGCCCGTAGTGCCTCAGCCAGTGAAAATGGAGCTCTGGAGAGTTACACACGGTCCTTCCAAGCTCCATTTTCAGTGACAGAGGCTTGCAGGAGGCTGAGCCAACTGAAAACAGAGCTTGTGAGGGCCACGTGCACTGCACTCCAAGCTCTATTTTTTCTAGCAGAGGGTTGCAGGAAGCCAGCAAAGCCAAAAATGGAGCTGTGGTGCCTGGTTTCACTGGCAAAGCTCTCGGACCATTACAGGTGCCCCCCCAGCATCAGTGACATCAAGCTGGCCAGGCCCACTCTGGCCATGCCCCCTTCAGCCTCCCCAAGGTCAAACACAACCCTGATGTGGCACTCAATGAAGTTGAGTTTGACCACCACCACCCGCTCTAAGTATATCTTATATGAGAGAGTCCAGTCCAATGGTTTTTGGATGGGGATTATAGGGGAGTAAACTGTTGTTTTAAGTAGACTTTTGGGGTTTCATATGCAACTTTGTTGTTAAGATGAAAGTAGAAAGTTACCATTTTGCTGGTGCTAGAAATAAACCTTCAGTCAATGAAGAATTTTTCCAAGATTTTAAAATTGAAATTGTGATGCAGTTCTCTGGATTAGAATGTTTTGATGATGGAACCAGATCATGATCAGAGCATAAGGCTAAGGGCCTATTCAAAAAAAGCTCCCCAAATACAGCAGTGCTGGCTGAGCATATTTTGAACCAAGGATGTCCACAATATGAAGAAAAATGTCAAGTTGGTGGCTCAATGTATATAAAATCAATCACACTGTCACATGACTCTATCTTGAATTTTATTACTGTACCCCATGGAAATCTGAAACTAGTGGAATCCTGATCTTATTATATCATGAATACCTAAAGGAAGGTCCTATAAAATCAAGGGTAGATAATTTGTTCCTCCAGAGAACATATTTCATTTTATAAATTAAAAAAAAATAAATGAAACCAGATATAACATGATAATGTCATTATTCCCCACACCCAACTTGGCCCTTTTTTTAAAAAATGGGGAGGTTTGATGACATAAAATATAAAACAAAATAAAAAATAATTCCATCAAATCAAAATCTGAGGTTACACTGAAGGCTTCACAACAGGAACAGGTACTCAAAAGCAGGTCATGTTTTCTCTAAATCCTTCCAATCCAGAGTCTAAATTAAAATAATAAAATATCACTGGATCATTCTGAGTTAGGGTTTTCTTGTTGTTGATCATCATATACAATGAAGAGCTGAGATACATACATGTTTCCAAGAAATATTTACCCCAGCACAACTTCTCTAGTCTGGGGCCAAAGTTTGTCATTGTGACTTCACTGGATGTGGCCATCTGCCCAAATAGTTGAAAGTTCAGTTGTTGACATCTTTGATTATAAATGTGCAAGAAATTGAGGAGTGATAAAATCTCTAAATTCCTGTCAGGCAGAATAACCCATATTATGTTAGGAGGAAAAAAGGATTCTCTGTTCTTCAGCCGTCATGGATCAGCAGGAGCCCTTGTTATGTGCAGGGGAAAGTTGTGCAATGATGAAAATGTGAAATCTTGTGGTTCATAAGATCATTCAGGTGTCTCCTTTGTTCCACAGATAAGACAGGCAAAGGTGACTGCTTGCATCAGTGGATTCATGACCCTTGACATCCCAAAGCCCACAGGACCACTCTGGATCCTGGGAGATGTTTTCCTCCGACGATACTACTCAGTCTTTGACCGAGATCATGACCGAGTTGGCTTAGCTCGTTCTAAACAATCTTCATGTGGTTCTGATGGAAAAGATTAAATATCATGGCTGCAGCAGAAAATCCCACTTCCTGAAGAGTGGTCCAAAAATAATAGCTATCATTTGTTTCCTGGCATTAAGAACTTAAGAAGCTCTGCAAGGATTTATTTTCTTACCAGTATAAGCATGGTGTCTGCATTTACCATACTTTATGGAATAACTTTTTTAAAAAAAACACAAAAACAAGTTTCCAGTCATGAAGATGATGAAGAAGAAGAACCGTTATGTTTCCAGGCTCCACCTGGAAATTCTTCTAATAATTTCCAATCCAGAAATTAGTCCAGAAATTAGCTGCCACTCACTTTGCCTGTCTTCTCCTCCACTTCTTTCTTCCTGACCTCCTGCTTTTTGTTTCTTGGACAACCTGATGTTACACATGCCAGTTCAATAATATTCTGCATAGTCTAACCCTCAAGTAAGCAATCATAGGATTTCAGCCTATAGAGTCCTTTTTCCTATACTAGGAGTGTCCAATTGGTGGCCTGTAGGGCAGTTGCATTACATGCAGGCCATGCCCACCCCAGTTACGTAAAGGGGGAAAATAAAACATTGAGTGACAGCAACGTGACACGGCAAGTTTGACACCCTTGCCCTATGCTAAATATCAGAGAATTAAAGCAAAAGAAAAAAAGAAAAGGGGAGTGGGTTAGAAAGGAAGGAGACAGAAAGCAGGGTTGCCCCATTTCTTGAAGTCTAGGTTTCTGGGTAACAGTCCTAATGTCAAAAAAGCCAGATAACTCACAACTATTTTTAAGATGTGACAGATATTCCTCAACTTACTACCAAAATTGAGCTCAAAAATTTGTTAAGTGATTTGTGCCCCTTTCTTGCCATAGTTGTTAGATAAATCACTGCAGTTGTTAGTAATATAGTTGTTAAGTGAATCTGGCTTCCCCATTGACTTTGATTGTCAGAAAGTCACAAAAGATGGTCTCATGATCCCAAGACACTGCAACCGTCATAAATATGAACCAGTTGCCAAGTGTCCAAAATTTGATCATGTGACCATGAGGATGCTGAAATGATTTTAAGTGTGAAAACTTGTCATTTAGTCACTTTTCAAAGTTGTAACTTTGAATGGTCATTAAGAGTACAGTTGTAAGTTGAGAACTACCTGTATAAGGATCTTGCCTTGGGGAGGAGTTTAAATTAACAGATCTCCAAGATCTCTTCCATCCTTATGATTTTATGTATTAAAAATGATGTAACTCCTCCAAGCTACAAGTTTAGAGAAAACCTTTTTTGCATACGGGTGGCATTTGTTTCATCCTAACCTTCCCTTTAAGAAAAACCTCCATAGCAGAGCAGAAAAAGTCCTTTTTCCCCTGAGAAAAGTCAATAATGAAATAGACTGTTCATTAGGCAGCTGTGCTCATTTAGCTGGGAGCATAGCTCAGTGGAAGAGTTATGACCTTGGCATGCAAAAGCTTCCAGGTACAACCTCCTAATATCTTCAGAGACGGTTGGAAGACTCAGGCCTGAACTTCAGAGAACCTCTTCCAGTCTGCTGCTCAGCTACAAAACCAATATTTGATGGCAGTTTCCCAACATGTACAAATGTTGTCAAGTCAACCATTTTTAGCTTCCTTCCTATTTGGTTACCAGGATAATAACTAGAAACAACCATCCAGAGTTGCTTTGGATAGAGAGGTGGGTGGCATATACATTTAATAAATAAAATAATATAAACAATGGTGTGAGGCAGGGTGGAAGAATAATGAGAGAACAGCTGAAGTCAAAATAATAGCTTTGTATGCTTATCCATAATATGTCTGATGTTTTCTCGTTGTCTTAGAGTAAATTTCAGCATAATCAATTGTTATTCCAATGGTTTGGGCCCTGTTGGCAAAATGATTAAAAGACAGAGCTCATTTGTTTCCGAGGAAGCAACAAATTGTATCTTCATAACATTACTTACATGTACTTAAGTTAAAGGTCTCTGAGACATGTCTTTAAAAAAACAATAATTCAATAACCAACTGAGCATTTCAAGGAAAAGGCCAGATATTTTCACAACAGGGTCAATTCACTTTTCTCTGTCATAGATTTTTGACTATTCTGACTGACAATCAAAGATTTTTCTTACTTGATGCTTTCGTGATCAAATGGATAGCTTTCTGTTGGTAACCCTCCAGCAATAAGGAATGGATTAGGTGCCACATCGTACTTGCATTATATTCTACTAAAGAGGCATGTTTTCTACTAATCCTGTACTAATAATACACTGTTCTACATTCTTCATTAGTTTATGCAAATAAATGAGCATCTAATGCTTCATTTTTTTCTGATTCCATTAATTGCATCAAAAGATAAGGAATTAAATAATCCCACAAAACCATTTCCCCCTTCCTGTCCAATAGAAATCTAATTCTGTGTCAAATTTCTAATATTTCCTTGGGGATTATGTATAGTTTGTTTTTCCACCCAAGTGACATAAATGTTTACTTTAAAATGAAATAACGTGCATTCACAGGAAACTGAATTATTCACCAAATCCAACTGCATTTGAATGAAGTCCTAGGATATTTACTGTCCTGATATTTACTTTTATGTCTTCTGTCATGTGGAATAAAACACTTAATCCTTTTACTGGTGTCTTTGTTCTGACCTAACTGGGTTCCAAAAGAGCAAATACAGACAAAGGCAGCAGCCCCCACCTTTTAAGGTTTAATCACGAATTTTGTTCCTTTACAGATAAAAGGCTGCTTCCCACTAATTAGCTCTGACAAGAAAGAGCCTTGCAAGAGCCTTGTTTGTCAAGGCTGCCAAAAACTCAAAGATAAGAACTAATTTACAAGATTTTCCAAACACAAACTATGATGTCCACAAGGGTGAGGGAGCTTCAGAGCTTCTCTGCCTTCTGCAAAGAAAGCTTTTTCAAATCTGGCTTTTATCCTCTTGAGGGAAGGGCCATTACCTTGCAGCCTTACTCCCGAGTCACCTGTGCTGCTATAACTGCTCTCTCCTACAATTAATCCTGCATGCATATGCATTTGGCACTGGCTCCTTGGGAACCTCTTCATCACTGCTGCCAATCCCCACAATCTCCGAAGGCAGCAGTCCACTCCCTAATGGTCCTGGCCCCTCATTTGATTCCTCCCTCTCTTCCACTGTCTGCACCTGCTGCCGCCTAACCACAATAGTCTTGCAATCACAGAGAATAATAAAACTGATCAGATATATAATCAATTTTTATTCAATAACTTTAACAAACAGCAACCTCTGTTGCTTCTATGATTTGCTTAATAGATATTAATAGATATTAATATACTTAATAAAGAATATTACAATGTTTAAAACAGTATTTCTCAACTTTGGCAAGATGTATGGACTTGAGCTCCCAGAATTCTCCAGCATATTGGTGAGGGAATTCTGGGATTTGAATTCCAGATCACTTAAAGTTCCTAAGGTTGAAAAACACTGGTTTAAAGGATTCCTGCTTGAGATGAATTCCATAACTCAAATTCCCATGGACCTTCACAACTGTCATTGGGATATGACAAAGCTTGTGTTGTTTGTGTGGAAGTGAAATTGATGTGATACTATTAGATTATATTGTTGCTCAATGCTTTATTTGTTTTTTTTTAAATAAACTTTATTCATTTTCAAAGAAGTGAAATACAAAATAACAAATCCTAAAAGATTAAAAAAAGAGAAAGTAATCAAAGAAAAAAGTTAAAAAGAAGAAAAAAGGGGGAGATAAAAAATTATTTTTGACTTTAATACAGATACAAATATATAACAAAATAACCTTACTCTAAATTAAAATAAAAATATCATATAAACATACAAACATAAACATACAAACCAAATAATCACCAAAACATAAAAATTACAAATATAAAAATAAAAATTTCTGTTTAAACATAACCATTAAAAATATATATTTAGTAATTATAATAAAAATGCCCAATATTTATCTAGTTGTAACAGATCTAATCATCAAATTCTAAAACCAAAACTTCATTTTTATCTCACTCAGTCAAAATGTTCAACATGATCTCCCGGTGGAAACAAATCTAGATAAACTTTTATCTTTCATCAAAGTAGTCAATTTTGCTGTCTGTGCCAGTTCCATTAGCGTCACGATCCACTCTTCAGTTATGATAATTTTTGTATCTTTCTAACCCTATTCATATAAAAGTCTTGCTGCTGCTGTCATGTGCAAAAGCAAACTCTCATTTTTTCTTCAGTCAGTTTACCTGTGTTACCTAGGCTTAAAAGGAAAACATCTGGTTTCAATTTAAATGTTTTAATTTGGGGTATCAAATATTCTAAATGAAAATTAGCTGAAGACATAAGTTTTTATTCTTCAGGAAAAGGGATTGTAGATTTCCAAAAATTTGAAGGATGATAGAAATGTAGAGCATTTTCCCCACTTACTCCAATAGTGTTATGCTGAGAAAACAATATCTGGTTGAATAAAAACTTCGCAACTTTATCCCACTATTGTTTGCAGATGAGGGGAGCGTCCCCAGGTCTTTATCTGTGCATTTTTCTAATTATTTTATTCCTGATTATCTGCTGTAGGTTTATTCATGGCAATATGGTAGATATATATTTGTTTCAGTAATTAATTTGGATACCAGTTTTAAACTATTACGCAGCATGCACATTTAAGTGTAAATTGTCCATTCCAAAATACACTTTATTACTTCCAAATGATTTGGACATACATGCGTGTGGGTTTCAGTTCAGTTCAAACCTCGTAGTGGTATGTGGGAATGAAGAAAAGCATTAAAATGGATATTTATTTTTTATTTATTTATTTGATTTGTCAATCGCTTACAAGATAATAAGTATAAGGATAAACAGTTATGAATACATGAAATGAGTACATATAAGAAAAATAAAAGAAACAATAGGACAGGGATGCTAGGCACGTTGGTGCGCTTATGCACGCCCCCTACAGACCTCTTAGGAAAGGGTGAGGTCAATAGTAGACAGTCTAAGGTTAAAGTTTTTGGGGTTTGGGGAAGAAACCACAGAGTCAGGTAGAGTATTCCAGTCATTGACCACTCTGTTGCTGAAGTCGTATCTCCTGCAATCAAGTTCGGTGCGGCTAACCTTGAGTTTGTATCTATTGTGTGCTCTTGTGTTGTTATGGTTGAAGCTGAAGTATTCATTGACAGGTAAGTCATTGCAATGTATGATTTTATATACCATACTTAGATTGGACCGAAGACAGTGTAGTTCTAGGTTTTCTAGGTCTAGAATTTCAAGTCTGGTGGCATAAAGTATTCTGCAACGAGTAAAGGAGTGGAGAACTCTTCTTGTGAAATATTTCTGGACTAGATATGACCCATATAGTCCTCCTGATGTTGCAAAACTACCTTTCCCAGCATTCCTCACTGCTCAGTATGCTGTTGAATCTTCTGGGATCTCATGGTTCAGCACTCAGAGGACCATGATTTATGCATTTTTATGTTGGGTTGTTACTTTCCTTCCCCCCCCCCTTTCCTGATGACTCATCTCTGAGTCTCAGCTCAAAACAGCTCGAAGCATTCAGTTGCTTCAGTCAGACATCGTCTCTGAATCAGATGAATCGGATGCTGCAAAACAGAGTATTTTTATTGTCTGAAAATGGAAGCACATTGTCCTCACTACTGGATCCGCCTGAACAGTGGTATGTAAGCCTTATCCTGGCCACAAAATCCAGTCACATTTCCTTCAGAAAGGACATTGTCTTTATAGCTCTCTTTGCCAGACTCCAGAGGCATTAGAACATAGCACTTTGAAGACAATCCTTCTTGAAGCTTTTTAGACATGGCAGGAACTACAGGAAAGTTTAGAGCTTTTTTTCATCAAGGAGCAGATAAGCTGTGGCTCCTTGAGTAATCAGCTGAAGCTTCCACCAGAGGGAAAAAGCCTTGGTAACTTCTAAGCCTCTTACTCTGGTGTAAACTCACTGTATTGACAACAAAGCCAGCTGGCCAGTTAGGGTGCTGGCTTTGGACTTTGTTTTCTCCAGGTTATTCATATATTCTGTTCTGCTTTTCCAGAATAAATATGTTGCTTATTTCATTTAGATCCCTTTACTCTGCCTTTGTTGTTTTTAATAAAGACGCCCCTATCCTGCGCACATATTAGGCAGTGAAATCACCTAAACAGGGTCCCTGTTCTGTAGCATTTTTTATTCGTTAGATTTTTATCCTGCCTTTTTTTAACATATACAATTCAAGGCAGCAAACCGAACATTCTTCTTCCTCCTATTTTTCCTACAACAACTTTTCTGCCTTCTGCACAGAAGTGGATTTGAAGCTATACAGATGCAGATAGACGTCCATAACAAATTACATTTATTGGTTCATCAGGTATCCTCATAACTCACGTTTGTGACAAATTTCTTCTTTAATGACCAATCTTTGTATATCTGCCTTGTAGTAAAAGATGGTTATCTCCTAACCCATCTCGTAGCAATAGAAGGCAGCTGCCATGAGTTAGAGAGTTCAGGCAAAAGTGAAGGAAACCCCCCCAACCCATCGAAAGTCAAATTAGTGACCAATCAGGATTACAGATGTGGCCATGTGATATGGACTATGTTTCCCAGGATACCTTTAACTACATTTACCACGATGCATTCCCTTAAGGGGACAGCTCATAATTCCAAAGTAACTATCCAATCCCCATAGACTGGCTGAGACAGCACACTCCCTGCCTGGAATTGTAAATTCCACTATTAAGAGAAGAGAAAAAAAATTAACTATAAACTAAGATAAGCAGTAGACAGTAATACTATGAATAGCAGATAACTATATACTAAGATAAACAGTTAGCTATGTAACTAAGAAAAAAACAATAAACATTAATAAAGTATCAAACAAAGCAAAGCATCAAAGCTTGAGGTTCAATCTTTAAGTTCGGCCTCTTGGTGCAAGTCTGCTGGTCACCTCTGGCGGCCTTTTAGGGTGTACAAGTACAGATGGCAAAGGTGAAAGTCTGGTGGTGGCTTCTTGTGGCCTTTTAGGATTGAAATGGTACTCTTGCTTCCACATTAGGCGTTGGGAAGCTGTTGGAAAAGGTATTGCGGAGGCACATGCCCATGTAGAGCATCTTAGTGGACATCTGTTAGTTGTTGGTGGCTGTTTAGGATGTCCTAGTGAAAGTGATCACCAGCGGCCTTTTAGTCTGGAACGGCATTGTTTTTGATGGTGCTAAAGGGCTTTGGAAGGCTGTTGGAACGGATGGTGATAAGGCATTTGCCTGGATTGGAGCCTGCATCTGATCATCACTGACAATTCCTACGATCCCCCATCCTAATGGAGATTTGATGGCCACTGGGCTGTCTACAGGGCCACTGACTGACTCGGAGAAGAGAAAGGCGCGTGGGGCATTATTTCCCAGCAAGAGTAGGATCTCAGCCTCCGGATCTAGAGTGGGAAAGTGATGAGGCAGGTGCTGTAGGTGAGGCATGCTACTTATGACCTCAGGTGTTGCGATCTGACTGCGGTTGTTAGGTATCCCATCGCATTCAAATACTGGTGGTAGTGGGAACTGGGAACTTCTATCCAATGATTCTATGCAGAGTCCAGCAGCTCTCTTCCCCATCTTGCTTTTTGGTCCATGGCACGTTGATACAGTGAAGCGAAGTTTGTTCTGTTGCACTTCAAAGAGGTTGAAGAATACAGGTCTGGCTAGGGTGCAGGTGCTTTGAGTGTCTATCCACATGTACATTTTAACATCATCTTCAGGGCTTCCTTCAGGGTACACTTTGGCTAAACAGATGGGAAGACACGAATGAGGGCATGGTGAATCAGCGCACAGTGCTGTGCAGTTGACACTCAGCCTTGGTTGTGGTTGCATTTTGGCAATCTGCCGAGGAGCCCTGCATACTTCTGTGTTACGTTGAGGCTCCTTGTCCGAAGGAGGGCTACAAGATATCTGTGGTGGCGGCTCGGAGTCTGCATGCAGCGCAGCTGGGTGTTGGTCACTATTGCAAAAGTCACACTGCACCTTGGCTGTGCAGTACTTGAATGGGTGTTTGGATCTGCAACACTTCTAGCAGTCTTGGTACTCCCTTAACAACTCTTTTCATTGGGTCAATGATTTCGCTGCAAACTCAGTGCAACTATTCAGCAAGTAACAAGTGTTGTGCATCAGACAAAACTATTCTCCTTGTGTTCAGAGATCTAAATTGGGTTCTATCAGATGAGTTCTCTCCCCAACTGTGTGTGGATGAGAAATTGATTTCGGTGTTATGGACAACCATGAAAGGTCTTTCCCTGGTAGTGTGCATAGGGCCTGAGGGTGATATATGGTTGCTGTTGTATCTTCTGTCATTAGGAGGACTAACAGCTCTGAGTCCACAGGCCCAGTGTGTGTTGCACATTGTCGCCTGGTGGAACACAAATTCTTCAAGAAGTGTGGAGGGTATAAAGTGATGGCAACCCTTGGCCATGAAGATGTCAGTCAACTGGAGCCACTTTTCAATTAGTATCTGCAGAAGTTTTTGAACAATTTTGTTCTACATGTCGACATAATCGAGACATGCAAATCCTGGTAAGTTGGGATCCCATTGTGTTGTTCTCAGCTCGACAAGTATGTTAGCAAGGTCTATAATTCATTGAGGCTGGTTGACATGAATTTTAGGAAATCTGTTGAGGCTATCCAAGAGTGTTGCTTCTACATCCTTGGAAGTGCCATATAGTTCGTCAAGCCTTTTCCATGATAACCGTAGGGCTGCGGCTGGGTCGTCTAAGTGGGATGCCAAAAGTGCCCTAGGTATGTCGGCAGACTGTGGCCCTAGCCTAAACTACATTTACCATGATGCATTCCCTTAAGGGGACAGCTCATAATTCCTAAGTAACTATCCAATTCCCATAGACTGGCTGGGACAACACAAAAACCCTGTGAGATACATTGAGGTGAAAAAAAGTGAATGGCCCAAAATCATCCAGCTGACTTTCATGCCTAACAAAGGGCTAGAAAAAAATGACTTTTGACAAATCCATGTACAACCTTCACAGCAACCCCATGGTCACATGATCAAAATTTGGCCAATTGGCATGCAGAGTCCTATAGGTCATGTGATTGCCATTTGCAATCTTCCTAGATAGTTTTCCACAAGCAAAGTCAATAGGAAAAGTCAGATCCGCTTACTGACTGAACGATGCCCTTCACTGCAGTATTCACTTAACAAAGATCTTAAAATTGAATGTGACTTAACAACTAATTCATGTGATCAAAGGGGAGCAATGACATAACTTCGAAATTGGATGAGGTCCATCATAACTTTAAATAGTTGCTAAGTGACTGATTGTAACTCAAGGACTATCTGTATTTTACTCTATTTGCATATATTTTGTAGGAAGATGAATATCATTATGTCAAAGTCAATCTGGCAATCTAAGTTGGAGGAGATGCATTTATTTTTATTCCCTTTAATGTCTCAGGATGGCCTGCTTACAATGCAATCCTTGTAGTTAAGGTGTTGGCCTAGAAACCAGGAGACTGTGAGTTCTAGTCCCATTTTAGGCATGAAAACTGGTATGGTCACCCTTGGCCAGTTACTCTCTCTCAGTCCAATGCACCTCACAGGATTGTTGCTTGGGGAAAATAGAAGGAAGAAGTATTAGATATGTCTTTGGAAATTCTCAGTGATCAGGTTATGGTTGTCCCAAAGGTGTCTTGTCATTCAAGAAGCTTCTTCATTTCTTCAAAAGAACTAAAACATCTTCAAGGAAAAACAAAGTCCAATTGCCTTTTGAAAAAGCACCTTTGGGACAAGTATGTTTACTGCCTTAAGTTGCATGTGAAAAAAATAATATATTTTTCTTGGACAAAAAGAGCACCATCCAAAAGGCAACAGGAAAAGAGGCAATGGAAAAACAGAAAGTCAAACTGGGTTGCTCAGATTTCCATGCATGACAATATTTCTGTAAGTACAGTAGTTTTGTTTGTTCTATGAATTTGTTTGATCATCAGAAAACATTTGCTGCTGTCTTGTAACTGTAGGTGGGTCCTTGCAATGGCTGTCAGCAGTATGTGACACGTTTTTCGACAGAGTTTCACAAATCATTTTACTCACATTGCTCAGGACTATAAATTTAATTACAGTAGTTGACACTTCTTTGAGATACTGGCCAAATAATTGCTGAGTTCATGGGATTTCAAAGGAGAATGGGTGGGTGGTGAAGGGGGAGAGGAGGACTTGTGGATTCCTTGCCTATTTCTTTCTTTTCTTTTCTTTTTTTGTGAAGATGGAAGGGCATAGTCAGTGCAACATGGAGAAATATATTGTAAGAAGAAAACTAGAGCAGATGTTTTTCATCTGACCGCTGTTTTCTGAAGCATAGAGTGAAATGAAACTGTCTATTGCACAGAACACTGGAGAAAGGTTAAGGGAGGGATGTCTCCTAAAAGAAAGTAGATGTGTTATTGTGTGCTATGCTTTAGCAGGGAGCAACAAAAAAAGGCAGGAGAAAGAGAACAAGGGAAAGAAAGGAAATGAGAAAGGGGAAAAAGGAGAGGAGAGGAGGGAAAGGGAGAAGAAGAGGAGAGGGGGAGATAAGAGAAGAAGAGGAGCAAGGAAAGGAGAGGAGAAGGGAGAGGAGAGAATGGGGAAAAGCAGGGAGGGGAGGAGGAAGGCATAAATTGCAATCATGTTTGCATCTTTGTGTGAGCATGAATGCTGACAGAAGGACAGGAGGTTGGCTGTTATTGGACAAAAATGGGCAATGGCTCTGGGCACATCAGCTGCTGACATGAAATCCCAAAGAAGAGAGATTTAAAGGGAACCAGGCTGGACAAAGTTTTCCTGCCCTTCCTCAATTGTTTCTCTTCCATTCCACTTTAGATTGTAAGCACAAGAGGCTCAGACGTTTCCTTTGCAAAAGCCATGCAGACAGATGCCTGTCTGCCCCATTGCCCTCCAATATATTAAATGCTACTTTAAATTTTTAAACAGCATTTTTAAAGGCACTTTCTGGAAAGCAATAAGAACACAATAAGTTGTGCCAGATGTCATTTTAATTCCAATTGGCCACAACATGAGTAGGTCCTAGCACTGATTCTTACGTTTACCCCCTTTCTTCCAATACTTGGTTGTTGGTTGTTTATGCGTTGCTCTTATCTACAGTAGGTGGCAGCCCTTGGTTAATCTTGAAAATGAAGTAGGACCTGATATTCTTAAAAAAGGGATAGGAGACTACAAGGGAGCATCAGAAGTGAAGGCGAGACTGAAAGCCCAAATCATCTTTTGGAAGAAGGCAACTGTTTTAAATTATTGCTATTAGAACTTCATGGTTGTTTTTATCCCTCAGGTCATCAGGATTCAAGGAGAGCTTTACATGGAATTGGATGGAATGGAATAGAATAATAGAGTTGGAAGGGACCTTGGAGGTCCCTTGCTAAGGCAGGAAACTATACCATTTCAGACAAATGGTTATCCAATCTCTTCTTTAAAATTTCCAGGGTTGGGGCATTTACAACTTCTGGAGGCAAGTCATTCCATTTATTCATTGTTCTGTCAGGAAATTTCTCCTAAGTTCTAAGTTGCTTCTCTCCTTGATTAGTTTAAATACTGTCTTTCCTTCAAGGAACATAGGTGAAGATTGTCTTCCCTCTTTTTTGCTGCGGTTGATTAGATTGATAAATAGCAATTGACTAAATTTCATCCACTGAGAATAATAATTAGATGTGAATTTCAACCTCCATCCTCTGGGATTGGTCCAGTCCCCTAATCAATACCCCATCCAACCTCATGTTTCCTTGAAGCTACTTGATGTCATATTCAGATTTGGGAATAAGAAACCAGATTCAGCCTTGTATCCAATAGGTTACCTGCTAAATTGTTGAACTTCTGGGCTGGGAGAGCCTGTGACACACTGGGCAAAATTCCCATGACTGCTTATTTTGCATGTTCAGCAGTTAGTGGCAATGGATTTTAGAACAGACTTTAGTTATGATGGCAGAAATAGGATGTAAGCCAGAAGGGTGGCCTTTTAATGCCCCATAGATTAACAGTCTTTTCTCAATGAATCCAGATGATTGAAATTGATTTTTAAAAAATATCTTCTCAGTATTGTCTGGACGGAGATGTGGGGAGAAGAAAGAGAGTCAACTGATCCTCAAACATCTGAGTGCAACCTAGCCCACCAGAAGGAAAGTTGAGTTTTCTGATCATACAGTATGCCTGATCATACAGGATGTAGGAAAAGTGCCTCAGTTTCAAAACAGCAACAATATTCTTAAGAGTAATATGTAGGGAGGGAGTATTGTGGCCCTTTCATGTTAGCTTATTTTGTGTTTCCTGCAAGGTAGTGCACACCTCAAATAAAAGTCAACCTCTTCCCATAGCAAACCCTATCATATCCTGGTCTGTGGATGTCCCCACAACCATCAGCTCAACAGTTCAGGAACAATCTCCCCAACTCACCCCAGTATTTAAGCCCTCTTTCTCTTTAAGGTAGCTACTTTCACCATGTGTACTTTTACTCTCTCAAAAGGCTATAATGTTTTTAGAGTAGAATAAGTTATCTCCTAGGCATCATAACTTTAGGTACCCTGGTTCAGAAAAAGCATGGATGGAGGGATGGATGTATATGGCATCTCCAGGAAACATAACACTTCAGGCCATAGCCCCAAATTTATTCCCCATCCAGTAATCACTTGTTTATCTCTGGTGGCAGCCACAAGTGGAAAAGCTGGGATGGGGGTGTTATTCATTTCTTTTGCAATTCCCTGTGAGCAAAATTGTGTTGTGCTTCTCTGAATCTTAACTCTCTCCAATCACAGAAAACAAAACATTCCCCCACCTCCAATCCAATCCAATCCATTCCAACCCAACCCAATCCAATCCAAAGACAGCCTAAGACATACCCCAAAATTCCACCTTAAGAGGTAGTGATGTCATCACAGGGTCTGCAGCACCAGAAGGTGCAGCCCTGCATCCGGAGACCAAGGGTGGAGGGGGGGTAGAAAGCAGAAACACACAAGGTGTGTGGGGGGTAAGAAGCAGACAGAGTGACTCTATTCAGCAACATCCTGCGTCTCCTTCTCCCCCCCTCCACCTCACCATCAATTATCGACTACATCCTTCTGCGCTGCTACAGAGATATCACAGTCCCCAGAAGGTGGTGGTTGGGAAGCATTCCATAACCTCTCTCCTGCTCCCTGATTTTTATTTTTATTTTATTTTTTGACAGAGAGGCAGGGGAAATTCCCTCCATCACAGGCTTTCCTTTTGTCTCTGTCTCCCTCTCTCAAAAATAACACTAAGCCAAAAGGGTTGATTTAGCAGGTAAGTATGGGCCTTTAGTGGCTCTATTGGTGTGTGTCAGTGTGTGTTTGTTTTCTCTGTTGGGGGGCAGAGGAAGGGGGGGTAACTTTTGTCAAAAATCTGAATGGGGGCAACATATGTGCAGGTTGTTTCCACCCCCTCCCCCCCCCCCCCCCCCAGAAAAAGGATCTCATGGAGAGCATATTGGGCCAGAGATGAAGGTGGGGGAGGAGTAAGAGTTTCAGCACCTGTGACTGGACAGCAGCATGTTAAAAATAGACGGAAACGCAAGGATGGCTTGTGCTCTCTTGATACTTTCTGCTTTACCATCTTCTGGAGGATACAGGTCTGATTTTCAGTTTGGTGATTATTTGGCTGCTCACATCTTGTGTGTGTGTGTGTGTTTTGTGTGTGACAGAGAGAGAAGGAGAGAGACAGAGGGAGAGAGGGAAGGAGGGAGAGAGAGAGAGAGAGAGATCTTGATTTGTCTAATCTATGCACTGCAGTGTGAATTCATGGGCCATGGCTTCAAGGATAGCTCAATCACCCCCAATTTCAGGCCCTCCAGATATGCTGGACTACAAGTCCCATCAGCTTAGGAGAACATTTGCTGTCTGGAAAGTATGGAAGTCATAGTCAATTACATTTCAAGGGAGGAAGGAAGGAAGGAAGGAAGGAAGGAAGGAAGGAAGGAAGGAAGGAAGGAAGGAAGGAAGGAAGAGAAGGAAGAGAAGGAAGGAAGGAAGGAAGGAAGGAAGGAAGGAAGGAAGGAAGGTTGGTTTAGAGGTATATGAAAGCAGAGGAATAATCAGTTCAAGGATGTGCAAAAAGAGAGGTATTAATATGATTGAATGGTCAGCATGTATGAAAGTGTGTCTCTAGGATTATGATTCCAAAGGGAAACAAGGTATGTTTATTTGAAATTGGCACATAAGAAAAACTACCATGCCAAAATATGGTCAGCAATTGAGAAATGTTTGCATGCATAGCAGCACATGAAAAATAGGCAACAATTTGGTGGTGTCATTGCATTTCTGTATGGTGATTGTGTTGATGATGTCCTTAGCTTTTGTTTTGTGTGCTATCCATTGCTCTGCTGTTGTGGTAGAACAGAAAATGTGGGGAGAGAAAAAAAGAAAGGGGGGGGAGTTAGAATGAGATTATTTCTGTAAGAAAAAGCCAAACACATTGACATACTTCCTCACAGGAAAGCATAAAAAGAAAGCTGTAAGAACCAGATGGTCCCACAAATATTAGGGCATGGAAGCCTTTAAAAATAACAGATTGGCTCCTGTCCTTGAAAACAGCCTTGCACCATTGCGAGCTGCATGTGCTTTATTAATATTAGTATTATTTCAATTTATAATCTATATTTCTGCTTGGGAACATTCATTCCAAATTCACATGAGGTTGTTGCTAACTTCTTTGCATTTTGCCTTCATGTGTAATTATGAAAAATGAAATTTCATCCAAAATCAGAAAATTTCAGCGTTGAATAGACATATAGAAAAGCAATCCAGGATATAACTAATGTGTTAATTAACTATATTTTAAAATAATAAAAAATAAATTTTCAGTCACAGTCTTTCCCAATAAAGCTTATGATGAAGGCAAATTTAAGAATTTGCCATTGAGTAAATTCTCAGACAAATGCTATCTGAATTTACTCAGAAGGAATCCCAGCTAGATTCATTAGGAATTGTTGTCTACAGCAGGCTGAACAGATTGCAGATCTGAATAATAAAATTCTGAAGATGTTTCTATGTGGAGGGGTTTAGAAGCTGGCTCCTTCCATTCCCATATCCTTCAAGACAGCTTTACCCCAGTGGAATACTTCCAACCTCTTGCACAACTTCAGTAACCGTAATGGTTGGAAATGATGAGCATAACTGGAAGGGCAATTAATCTAAATGCTTCACCTCATACCTTTATTCTTTCTCAGTTATCCTTCCAAAAACATTTATATATTTTGATTTTGGAAATATACCAGGGAGTAGATTATAGTTTTCACTGTATTTGGAATGGCAAATATATTTCAAGCATATGCATACTATAAAAAATGCTAACTTTAACATGGAAAGTGCAGGATTTTGGATTTTAAAAGATGGAATCTAACATCTAAAACTCAAGCTCTTGGTGAGGACTGTTCATTAGGAATTTAGTTGTGCCAGTTTTCCTAAGTGACAGATTCAAAATTGGGATAGCCATTTACTTTCCTGCATGTTGTTTTTATAGATATGTTCCCATAATCTGTGCATCTTTATTCCTTGCACAACCGTACATGCCATTTTGATTTAGGAACACTTGAGACCTAATTCACAGACACAAGCTAACATTCCCTTTACCTAAACTCCATTTCAGGTATATATGAGCATGCTATTGAGTGTTCGTGGACAATTACTCACTTCATGAGAAAAGGAATAGCAATTACTGAAACACTTTTTCCCCTCCTCTTTGGTATTCACCCAAACAATATTCCCCATCTGGTTCTTGAAAAAAAATAATCTCAGCACAAATGTTATTGACAATATACATGGACCCATTTAATTGCATTGTCATGCTTTCCCTTATTGTCATTAGTCAGACCGGGTCTCCTCTAGGCATAGGTCACTTGATGAGAGAGAAACTTGATACCTAGCAGCTGAATGTGTGAACTGTTCATGGGGTGACATTGCATTTCAAATATTCGGAAATTTCATCTGTGATGTTATATTTGTTATGGCTTATTCACACATTGAGGTTACTGTCTTACTGGTGCTGAGACATCAAGCAATATATAAGCATACATTAAAAAAAAAACCATTCCTAGTGGTTGTATAGCCCGTTGGGTAAAAGCCTCTGGGTAAAATCCTTTCCCTAATTCTCAAAATAACAGAGCTTCAGCCTTATGAACTGATATGGAGCAACTCAATTAAACACAGAATTCACTTCTGAGCAAATACATGCAGGATCGTGTCTGAGAGACATTTTACAAACATCTAATTGCTGAAATCTTGTAGATGTAGGTTTAATACAGTCAGGTTAAATATCCATTGGCTAAAATTCCTCATTTCCTCCCAACTGATCTTCAAAGACTCCAAAATCCAAACAATAGTCTTCAGGTGAATATGGACCTGAATTCTGGAATCCTGCATTCTCCTTCTAGGTGTGCCCAGCTCTGCATTATGTGCCTTTAGACCAAGAGTCTTCAAACTTGACAGCTTTAAGACTTGTGGACTTCAACTCCCAGAATTCCTCCTCCAGTCATGTTAGTTCAGGAATTTTGGGAATTGAAGTCCACAAGCCCTACCAAGTTTAAAGACTCTTGCTTTAGACCAAAACTTCTCAAGCTTGCATTATGGGGCTTACATTATGTGCTTTTAGAGCAATGCTTCTCAACCTTAATAACTTTAAGATGTGTGGACTTCAACTCCCAGAATTCCCCAGACAGCATGCTGACGTTGAGAAGCATTGCTTTAGACTCAGTATAGAGAATAATATAAAATAAAAGGAAATGTTATATAAACTTGCAGGGGGGGTGGCACAAAAGCCAATTCAGGCCAAGAGAAATTCTCTAAGAATACAGCTTGATCTCAAAGTGATAAATCTCCCTTACATATTCATTCAAACTTTCCATTGTCCCTCCTCCCTTTTCACCCCAACTTGCTATTCCGACTTCTTTAATCCTGTAAGTATAATGAAATCCTCATTCTTAGCCATGCCAACTCTCTTCTGTTCCTGAGGGACATCACACACAAGAATACACAGACACATACAGGAAGGAAAATAGGGAGAAAGTGTTTTTCCCAGCCTGGGAGTTCTGAGATGTATTAGAATGCAAGGATGGAATACAAAAGACTAGGACGCTAACATGGCGAACCTTGCAGAGTTCTGATTTGAGGATTGTTGAGGTACACATTGGAGGGAATTTTTGAAAAACCAGTCAAAATTACTATGTAGAGGAAGGGAAGTAGGGGAGAACTAAAGATTAGAGATTGAGGATCTCTGAGGCAGTGAGATTTGAAATAGAAGCAGAGGTCATGAGAGAGGTCAAAGGAAGGGGTCAAGAGCAAGGATATATGGGCCTTGGATAAAATGAGAATCCAAGAAGAATTCGGGGTTGCAGTTTGTCCCATCATGAAGAACAGTAAGAGCCAGCATTCATCAATAAGAGAAGAGATCTGTAAGACTTCTATAGGGAAAGTACAGGTAAAAAAAAAACTATCAAGACAAAAGAACAATTGCAGAAAGGCCACTTAAGGAGGGCTGAAAGGACTATTTCTTGTTGTTAGTTGCGAAGTTGTATCCAACCCATTGCGATTCCATGGACAACGTTCCTCCAGGCCTTCCTGTCCTCTACCATCATCTGGAGTCCATTTAAGCTCATACTGACTGCTATAACATATATAGGACTATAACCCACAACTTGATTTCTGAATTAATCCATGTTCTGGTTTTGCACAATTCACCAGATCATAAATTAACTAAGCAAACTGAGTTTTCATAACATATTAAAAAAAAACCAACTAAGATTTCTTGAATTATGCTTAGCATGCTGTACAGTTTTTAACTGCTTAGGCATGTTTGGTACACCCAGAAAGTGAGGATTATATGGAAAACTCCATTCTAGGAGCTTCAAGGAAAA
This sequence comes from Laticauda colubrina, assembly GCA_015471245.1. Taxonomy (NCBI): domain Eukaryota; kingdom Metazoa; phylum Chordata; class Lepidosauria; order Squamata; family Elapidae; genus Laticauda; species Laticauda colubrina. The sequence continues at coordinate 3,729,724 of BLBF01000050.1, forward strand.
TCTGGTCAAGCATAGGAGAAACAAGGCAGTGGGAATAGGGTAGGTGGGTCACAGAGGGATCTACAATTTGGGCAGAGTAGCAGGCCCTGCTGTGGATGGCTGCCTGGAAGCAAAAGCAGAGTGTTTGCTTAAGGCAGTGCCAAAGGCAGCTCAATCAGCAAATAGTTGTGAGCCAGGGCAGTGTTATTACAGCACCAACCAGAGAACAATGCAGGGAAAGGGCACAGTAAAAAACTGGCAACTCTTGGGAGAGGGAGAAAAATTGAAGAAGAAGCAGAAAAGGAATTTTAAAAAGTGGCTCAACAAGGGGAAGATGTTGGAGAGGAGGGGGGAGGGAAGTGGAGGGGGAAGAGAGGGAAGCTGAGAGATGAATGGGGAAATGGACAAAGGCAGCAGAAGGGCAGTGCAGGCTAAGCAGCAGATTCTAAAGAGGGGAAGAGATGGAAAATGGAAAAGAAGAGGCCCAAAAAAATATGTTCAAGGGGGAGCCAAAGAAAGAAGGAAAGAAAGGGAGAAAAAATGGAAATAAAGGAGAGGAGTAGAAAGTTTGATGCCTGGAGGGCTGAGTGAAGCAGGGAATGGAAAGAAAGGTGGGGAGAAGGGAAGATTTGCTCAGGCAAAGGGTCTCTTTTGCCTTGAGCATTCTGTTGCTCCTCCACCTACCTGCCTGTTAGGAGGAAGACCCCAGCAGTTCCTCTCTTCCCTCCAGGAAAGCATACCCTGATGTGATTCCTACCACCCAGTATGAATACTGGATAGAGCTAAGAAAGAGTGAAAGAAGAACAGAAAAGAGACAGGAGGCAGAGGAAGTAGTGTGATTGTGGGAAATGAGGGAACCAGGCAAGGGGTAGGAAATCTAGGGTAGGAACCAGGAAGAGGAGAAACAGGCAAAGAGGAAGCCAGTAGCACCTTCAGAGGCAAAGGAGAAAATATTTAGAAGATTGGGGTGGGTGGGGGAGGAAAAGAGGTAGAAAGTGGAAAAATGAAAAACCAATAAGTAAAAGGAGGGAGGAGGAGGGAGGAAGGAAAGAAGAAAGTAAATGAATAAATAACAAGGTGAAAGGAAGGAAGGAAGGAAGGAAGGAAGGAAGGAAGGAAGGAAGGAAGGAAGGAAGGAAGGAAGGAAGTTAAAGATTGAATGGAAAAGAAGAAAAGAGGAAGGGAAGAAATGAATGAAAAGACTGAATGGAAAAGAAGAAACGAAGAAGGTAAGAAATTAGTGAAAAGATTGAATGGAAAGAAGATAGAATAGGAAGGAAGGAAAGTAAAGGAGGAGACTGCAGGAAGACTGCAAAAGTGTGAGAGAGGAGAGATGAAGGCAGACCTGCAAAGGGACAGAGCTGCGCCAGCAGCGTGTTGGCAGGATAGCGCGCAAGGAGGCTGCGAGGGTCCCCGTCGAGGTCACCAGTTTTCAGCAGAGGAGATCCTGAGTGGCGTAGGGACGGGGTTTGTGGAAAGGTGCACAGCAGAGCAGAGGGGACCAGACTGGCCGCCCAAAAAAGACGGGGCGGCGGCGGCCGAAAGTGAGGGGTGCAGGTGGCGCGCTCGGAGTGGTTGGGTGGAGGGATGAAGGGGGAGAAAAATCCCGAGTCGCGGATGGTGGGGAGGGGGAGTTAGGGTGGCGGAGCAGCGTCCGCACTCACCTTCCCTGTCCCTTCCTTTCTCTCTTTTGCAGAGCCGGGCGCTGAGCCGCGGACTCCCTCCTCTCGCTTGCCCGCCCGCCCCGTCTAGAAAGAGCGGGAGCGGGACCGGGAGGAGGAGGAGGAGGAGGCGCCGCGATGACGCCTCGTCCCCTGATTTGACACCTGCCCAGCCTCGGGGGCGGCTCCCACCCCCCACCCCCGGCCCGGCGGGGCCCGCGCCCCCGATGCTGAGCTCAGTGTGCGTCTCCTCTTTCCGCGGGCGCAAGTCTGGGAACAAGCCGCCGTCCAAGTCATGTTTGAAAGGGGAGATGGGCCGGAACGAAGACAACGACAAGATCGTCATCAACGTGGGCGGCATCCGGCATGAAACTTACCGCAGCACCCTCAAGACCCTGCCGGGCACGCGGTTGTCCTGGCTCACTGAGCCGGACGCTTGCAGCAACTTCGACTACGACCCCAAAGCCGACGAATTCTTCTTCGACCGGCACCCGCAGGTCTTCGCCTACGTGCTCAATTACTACCGCACCGGGAAGCTCCACTGCCCCGCCGACGTCTGCGGACCGCTCTTCGAGGAAGAGCTGGCTTTCTGGGGCATCGACGAGACAGACGTGGAAGCCTGCTGCTGGATGAACTACCGGCAGCACCGCGATGCCGAGGAAGCCCTGGACAGCTTCGAGACCCCCGAGAGCCAGGACGATGAGGACAGCGGCGATCTCAAGCGCCTCTGCCTGCAAGAGGACGGGCGCAAGCTGGGCTGGTGGTCCAGCTGGCAGCCCAAGGTCTGGGCGCTCTTCGAAGACCCCTACTCCTCCAAGATGGCCCGGGTGAGTCCGAAGGAGGCGGGCGGGGTCCCCTCCAGACAGGACTCTTTAGAGGTCCTCTCCTCCTCACCGCCACATCTAGCATACCTGCTTTGGGGGTGGGGTGGCGGGGGTGGTGGTGGTGGTGGAAGGGGAGTTGAATTCCAGCACATCTGGAGAATGTCCTGCTAGGAAAGTATCCTCCTTCCACATGTGTGGTCTTTCCCATTGGTATTTCCTAAGATTCCACCCCCACCCACCCCCTTTAGTATAGTTTCAGAGGAAATAGACATAGACAGTTCACGAGTCTGTTGCTATAAGCCTGATTCTTCTGTGATTCTGTCAGTTTGTTGGCAAAGTAAATGAAGCCCCTAGGATTTTGCAGTTATAAATGTAGACCTTAGAAGAGACAACCACGTGCAAGGAAGGATGGGGGGGGGGGGGAGAGGAGACGGATGTGTTGGGTTATCTTTGGCATAGCACATTCTAGAAGAAAATGTAGCACATTCTATAGGGCTAATGTCACAAAGAGGGATACGGGATTACTGCCAAGCTTAAATTGTGTAACGGGGTAAATGGGTGGAAATCCTATTCCCTTCTCCACATAGAGTCTTACCTCAAATATAGTCCTAGCTCCATGTAGCCCCAAAATGTCCAAAGAGTAATAATAGTTCTGTAGCACAGTCTTTCCCAACCTGGTACTCTATGGCTGTGTTGCGATCTAAAGACTGCAGGTGCCAGAATTGCACTGAGGTGTTGACACCACAAAATCAACCCCAGAGGTATTCTTAGGTTGCAGTCCTAACAGAGTTGGAGGATACCAAGCTGTAGAGGGTAGGTGCTATAGAATTTTCATGTAAGCAAGCACCAAATTCAAGTCCCGTGTTCATAATTTGGCACTGCCAAGTAAAGTATACACTCTGCAACTATCTCAGGTTACAAAGTGAGCTGGAGAAATGGCCCAGGCAAAAAAGCAACAACTGTTGTTTGATTTTATAATTGAATCTTGATTCCCTCCACAAGCGGGCCTTTCACCTTGCAAATCTCACATCCTTCCCATAGCATCATATGCACTTGTCCTTGAACCTTGAAATTGCACTCTTAGAAGAAATTGTGTGTGTGTGTGTTTGGGTGGATGGGAGGGGTGGTGTGTCAAAAAAGATGAAAAAGACAGAAGGGCTACTTGGGATATAGGTATGCATGCAGTGATTTGCTAACTTCTTTCAAATACTGATTGAACAGTAACAGATAAAACAAGATCCTAAAGGTATAAACTATACATGAAGCACTTGATATGGATGAAAGGATGTGCCAGTTTGGAGGTGTGAGTGGCACTGAATGGGGGGGGGGGGTGAGTGAAATCATTCTAGGAGGGGGAGGATGCACCAGCTGTATTTCATGCACAAATTTGGAAAAATAATATGCAAAGGACCTGCCCAGAAAGTGAACAATGGATTAGGACAAGATGCTTAGGGCACTCTTTTTCAATCTGGAAGCCTTTAAAGAAGTTGGTCCACAATTCTCATGTCCCCCCCCCCCCCACATGCAGCTTCATGAACAGGATGCCTGGGACAGTGGGGGGAACTGTAATCTGAACACATTTGGAGGGCTTCAGGTTAGGGTAATATCTGATATTGAATTGGGAACCGAGCAGACATCTACCCCACACGGCAGAGAAGAAGAAATGGAGTTGGCAGCGAAGATTAAGCCAAGGTCTTTGTCTCAAGGAAATAAGGTTGGAGCTTGGAGCTGGATGGTTGTGTGCCCCAGAATGGAGAGAGAGGAGGTTGTATGAGTTTCAGGGGAAAGTATGCAAAAGGCCAAGAGTAGGAAATGGAGAAGTGTGTGTATGCGTGGTGATGGTGGGAAGTACGGAGAATCACAGAAATAATATGAGGATTGTGTGAGCTAGCAAAAATAGGTTGCCAAATATATGGTGGGGAGCAAAGACCTTAAGTTGAGTGCCACAGTACATAAATATGTGAATGAAAGTAGTAATGTGTAACGGCAGGAGGGCCCTAATACGCATGCTCCAGTGTTAAGAGAGAATGTCTTGGTTCCCGGCAGGAGGTGCTGCTAGCCTGTTACAAACTCTTTTCTCCTTGTTCCCCACACTGAGATTTCCTGTCCTCATTTGTGTTCTCTTTTCCTTCCCTCATGGTTGCGATCAGATATATCTTCCCTTCTTAAAATCCTGCCATCCCACACAAAAATTGGGCCCCTTGCTCTCACATACTCATTGCCCCAAGGCCAATCTCTAAAAACTTTATGTCTCTGGACAACATGCAAATCCTTTACACAGCCTGGGAGAAACTCTAGCATTCCTCAGCATTGCAGTTCTGGATTCATGGCTCCCCCTCACCCCCAGCTGAAACAATATTCCTCAAAGTGACCCCCCCCTCCATTTCCAAACACTGCAGTTTAAGAACTCCTTTCTCTGCTTGCCTGCTGGCTGGCTTCCTTGCTTCCTCTCTCTATGCAGTGAACACCCTCCTCCCCCAATCAAACAGTTTTCTACAGGAACTCAAGTGGCTGCTGCTGACAAGGACCCTCACTTTCCTGGTCTCCCCTCTCATATTATTTCTAGGACTGTATTTTAAAGCTTTGCTGTCTTTGGAACTGCAGAGACAGCAGGTTGGGGGGGGGAGGGGGCACCGCAGTGCAGTGTGGAAACCCCAGAGTTTGCAGTGCAAAGCAGGCATTTGGCAGCCTGTGGCAGCTTCCCTCCCTCCCCTCCCTCCTTCCCTCCTAGGCAGTGGATCTCAAAGCTGCAAACACTGTCAGATATCCTCATTGATTCCCCCCTCCCTCCTTCTTCCCCCACACAGTTGGGAGCACAGCCAGGAAAAGTTGCAGTGGGAAGGAAGATGAACAGAGAAAGTAGGAATTTTAGTACCAGGGAGTGGGGGCACAGATGTGGATGATAGGAGCTGAGATTATGAGCTGGTGCTGCATTGGGCGGACATTAGGTCAGGAGTCTCCATAAATGGAGGAGAACAATTTGAGGGACTAGAGATCACTCTCTTTTGTACAATCCTGCCCCCCACCTCTCATTGCATTTTAAAAAGATTTGATTTACAGTCTTGGACACCCCCCCCCCAACTCACTCAACAAAGAAAAATAATGGGAATTAATACCTACTGAAGACTACGCAAGGAGACTTTTGCCTAGCCCACGGTTCCTGAGATATACAGCATGAAAAGCCTACAGAAAAGGCTGCAGAGATTCTTTAAGTAGCCCAATTTTAGCTTTCTTCTGTCTTTCTCAACACACCACCACCCCGCCCGCGGCACCAACTTTTTGACATGGTAAAAAGAAAAGGAAGAAAGGTGGGCTAGAAAGAACAGGTAGACAACTAGCTAAAGGAGCAGAATATAGGTTAGACAGACAGACCAAACTCTTCTGTAAAGGTCTATCCAAAGCCGCATTAGCCGAATTTCCATCTAAAAACCATGATGGATATTTTACAGCACTGCACAGGCAGGATGGAATTTCAAAACTGTATATTTGATGATGCTTATCAGATAGCTGTATCTAACAACTGAAATACTGAAAAGTTGAGTGTGTAGATAGAGAGAACTCTTAGGCAGCTCATAAAGACAGCATATCTGTAGCTAGATCTTTCATCCCCTCCAATTATCAGGTTTTTCATTTGTTTTTGTAGTTTCTTACCTTTCTTTTCTTTCTTTCTTTCTTTTCTTTTCTTTTTCTTCCTTCCTTCCTTCCTGGCAGTGTTCAATTTTCAAACTTTTAAAATTCCTTTAAAGAATATAGACAAGTTGTTTTCTATATCATGTTCATCCCAGAATTATTTCAGTAAATCTATCCTTCCAATAATGTGGGTAAGTGAATAGAACATATTATGCCATATTACGCCAATTAATTCACAGACTGTGTATTGCAAATATAAGGATGTTATTGGAAAAGAAATCCCATCATACACAGTAGGATTTTCTCCTCAACAGAAATTAGTTTGGGCTATTGTCAAAGTTTTCTTCTCCAGAATATAAATGTTTGTTTTCATAAAATGGAGGCATATACAGGAGGAAAAAAATCTCACGGCTCCAAAAATTGCATTTCCTCCACACAGTACAGGATTGCACAGACATCTCAAGTTTATTTCCGTGCAAAAGAAAACAAAGATACTACCAACAGTAATAAGTCCCTTGGGGTGCAATTTCAAAACATCTGGAGCACCACCTGAATACCATCAAAATTGACAAAATCATCATCAGTTGATTACATCCTGTGACAATATCTTAAACAACATCTGCCTGTCCCAGATTTTTGGGAAAGACTGAATAGATGGGCAAAAATGCCAAATGCAGTCTAAACATCTGGCTGGCTGTGCTACCAACTATAATAATGATACATTAAATGTGTATCCCACCCGATCTCAGTTATTTACAGGGTTGTATATACATTTACTTCTATAATGATCTTGTACCTTTCCCCATATCCATTAAGTACAGCTGCGGGTGCGGGTGCTCAGGAATTGTTAACTGCTTTTACACAGCAGAACTATAACATTTTAGTTGTGGATGATAGGGAATTTGAGAGTTCAATTCACCATCAAAATGTGCCTACGGTCATCTGTATCATTTCAGCAACAAAAACTTTTTGGGGTGCCCTGAAGACATTAAAGAAGAAGAGTTAGTTAGTTGATGGTGGTAAAAAATCAGAAGCTAGTCACACCTTAACAGATCAGTTTTGAATATAATGACAGAAATAAAACAGCGAATGAAGAAAACAACACAAATTCAATAATCTTAAAGTCCCCCTTTAATATATTTAATTAAGTCAATTTACAGCGATTATCTTTAAGAAATTCTTTGAGGTGTTTTTTTCCAGGATAGGGTATGTGCCATTTTTAAACTTTATTGGAAATATATGCAAGAGAAAGCGAGGGGAGGAGGACATAAATGGAGGATGAAAAGTCAGAACAAATCTCACAACAAATTTGTTTCCTGTTAAATGGAGGACTTCAAAAAAAAAAAAAGGTCATCCAATATGCCAAGAAATTTGCATGATGGAAAACAAATGCAGACAGTTATCTTTCCTAATATTACAACTGTTGAATAGTGGGGTTCTTTTTTTACAGTAGATCTGTACTTTTGACTAAAATAAGGAAGCCAGCACTAATTTTAACAACATTAAAAAAAAAACTTAGTTATTTTCCCCTCTGCAGTACCTGGCTGACCTTGGCTGATCTAAAAGAAAATAGTCACCTAGTTATACTATTTGGGTGGGGGATCACTAAGAAATTCCAGAGCTGCAGTTTGTACTGGAAAGTTCAAAAACAAATTAGTAAGATAGTGATAGAAAACTATACAAAGCATTACTAACTAGCTTGACTCAAGGCTGACTTTCCCTTTAACATAGCCCTGCAATCAGAATTCATACCTGATATATTCCACCCATATATTTAATTCTGAAGTTGCACTTTGGTCTAAGAGTAATTGAGGCACTCACAATACTAGTGCTTGACCAGCAGAATAAGATCTACTGGAGCTAAAATTATGTATTTTTAACTAAATTTACTTCTGCTTCTCTGTCTCCTGCTCATTCACAATATCATGGTTTTTTTTTTTAAAAAAATCTCAACTCTGAAAAAAAAAGTAAATCCTTGGGGCCCATGGAATGCCCCAAATCCCATGACAGCATATATCTTCCTTTTCTCTGTTTTACAAATTCTGAACAACCCAACTGCATTCCCTTTGATATTAATTTTTCTATTGCAATCTTCCTTGCATGATTAAACAGAGGTGCAGAATTTCTGGTTCAACTTCTTGGGAAATGTAAAGGAGGAAGGATGTGAAAGGAGATAAATAAGAGGGTTTTAAAAAGGCTTTTAATGATGCTTGTGAATAATGACTGCAGAAAGATAATAGATTCCAAACATTGGCAAGAACCAGTTATTCTTATTTATTACAGGGAAGTGCTCAAGAGGCATTTTGTTTCTCCCAGCACATTAGCTATGCACTTCTTCATTCAGTGAACCCACAAGACATCCAACAACCTTTGTCAGAATTTAGCAGTCTCCATTTTACTTCCACGACTTTCTGAATTCAGCTCCTGACCATTCTGACCTGCAAGACTGGCGTCCTTCCCAGTCCTCACTGCAAGTTCTCCATATTTTATTGCCATACTATTCAAAAACTTTCCAAAATAATCTATCGGGATTTTAGCAATTTTAATTCATCCCTCAAACCATTTTATCCCACTTCCCCAATTTAAAAGCTATTCATATTAATTCACTTCTCCTAGTCCTTTCTCCCCAAATTCCAATTCCACTGCACAGTATATGTCATTCTTTTTCTTTGTTTTGATCCTATCCTTCTTTGCTACTTCATTTAAGACTCAGAAAGAGCTACCTTCCTCAAATTCAGAACTCTGCAACTCATTTCTTTCTGCTTTAAATCAACAAATATGCAGAATAATTTAGATTCCACTAAGATGATGTGTTCCATTAAAGATATTTCTGTCTTGTCTTGCTTGAGACCCTTAACATGTCTCATTAGGTTCTTCACTTTCCCAGAAGACTAGATGTAACCTCTCATTTCTGAAAGTTCAGAAGTTGTAATTTTGCATCACTTCTTTGATATCTTTCATCCCCAGTACAACCAACTAGCTTTTCACAATACCCTAGATCAGGCTAAAAGTTTTCATTGTTGCACAAATCCAGTTATTACTTTAAGATATTGTAGGAACCACTGCATAATGTTAAACCATGTTAAACTCTCTAATTTGGGTTTAAAGATAGGTATGGTATGTGATTCCAGCCATGAAGAAACTTGCTTGACCTTAGATGGCTTTCACAGATGTTTCAAGAACTTTGTACCGCTCCCCTCTTCAAATAAAATTTGATTGTCTTTTGTTCCAACTTCTTTTGAAGGACTTAATAACTAGTTTCTGATTCCTTTACTCTGAGACTTTCCATACCAAGGAAATATTTTCCTTTCCATCTCTCCCACTGCTGAATATAGAAAAATGACCCTTTTTGTGGAGCTAAAATTGGGCTATTGCGGTTTTAATCCAGGCTTCTCTGTGTTGCTCTCCATTGTACTGAACTGCAGTATTGCATCCGGCAATAGCAGCTGATGGAAAGAATACACCGGAACACAAACAGAAGCAGAAACATTCTCCTACTTTCAGACCTTGCTGACTGAGGTTACTCTATCGTGCTTTGCATTAAAAATAAGACAATATTAATGATTTAGTATAATGTGCCAAATGAGGATGATAAATGCAACATCCCAATCAGCTATTACAGAGAAGAAGAGCAAAAAAGAAATAAGGCCAGTGAGATTCTGGAAAATAATATTTGTTTGTGTGTTGTTTTGTGTATATGTTTTGTGTGTGTGTGTGGTGTATGTGTTTAAACCACTGTTGAAAAATGTGTGTAGAAATCAGGGGACATCGTAACTTCAGCATAATTACTTTTTTGATACGAGTCTACAAATAAAAACATTGGTTAAAGAAGAACAAAGATAGGACAATAGAGTGAAATCAAACTGGATGATGGCACACCAAAAAAAGGAAAAGAAGAAGAAGAAGAACAAGAAGAAGAACAAGAAGAAGAACAAGAAGAAGAACAAGAAGAAGAACAAGAAGAAGAACAAGAAGAACAACTGACCTAATTCTTATCCTGAGCTCTTTCTTTTGATGTGACAAAAGGAAGGATGTACAGGTAGTCCTCAATTTACGACCACAACTGAGCCCAACACTTATGTTGCTAAGTGAGAAATTTGTTCAGTAAGCTTTGCTCCATTTTATGGCTTTCCTTGCCACATTTATTAAGTTAATCTGGCTTCCCCATTGACTTTGCTTGTCAGAAGAGTGTAAAAAAGGATCACATGACCCAGGGCATTGCAATTGTCATTAAGTATGAACCAGTTGCCAAGCATTTGGATTTTGATCATGTGACCATGGGGATGCTACAATGGTCATGAATGTGAAAAATGGTCATAAGTAACTTTTTACAGTGCATTTGTAATTTTGAATGATCACTAAACAGCTGTTGTAAGTCAAGGAATACCTGTAAAACAAATTTTGTGGAAAGAGTGGGAATGTTCTAGAGCATTTGGACAAAATGGTCCCTTAGATCCAGATTGGGGGAAATGGCCCTGTTATGACTTGTGGACATGCATGGCTGGTTCAGGAATTCTGGGAGTTGAAGTCCATAAAAGAGCCATCATTACCCACCTCTGATCTAGATGGAAACTATCCTACGTTTCCAAAGCTTTGTTTGCTACCTTTCACTTCTTCTTTTGCAACATTGATCTTCTTATCAGGCCATAATAAATTAATTAGGTGACACAAGGCTCTGGATGGGGTTTTTTTTACAGCCAAAGACTTTTCCTCTGTGGGGTGGGGGGAAATAGAGGCATTGCAAATAAATCATTGGAGAGGGATTATAGTTTAATTGCCATCAATATCCTTCATCTGCATTGCACTTGATGTTTACACTTGCACTATCTTCCCCCTGTTTTTATTCATCTGCTTACTTTGTTTCCTATATCCCCATTAAAATAGATCTTCTTGAAGAATGGAAAGTACAACTTTCAGGATCAACCATTGCCTACAGTAGAGATTTAAAACCATAACTTTACTTCGTTATATTATTTCCAGTCATAAGCTATTATCCAAATTTACCTCAAACTGGCCAGGGGGAGAGACTGTCTTTCCAAGCAATGTTACCTGCTCATCTCTGACAGGTCTGTGCTTATTTCCCTGTTTCAAGGAATCTTACAAGCCTTCCAATATGATCTATCCATCTGTATAAATTGCTGGTCTTTCTCTCCACTTTAGAGAAAACATCTGCCCCAAGCTTTCCAAATCTGTCTTGTTCAACCAACATCAGTTCAGTTACTCATACATCCAGGCATCCAAGTTTAATGACCCAAGTATATTCTTATCAAGCAGTCTACAACACTTCTCAATCCTCAGTTAATCTCCAGTAAACAGAGAGAAAGCTAAAATGAGTGGTAATTTAGAGTAAGTTTCTGATTCCCAGTGATGATAAGAAGGCTCCTCCATCTTAATTCTGAAACTGAAGAGTGCTTGAGTTGAAAGTCTGATGATTTGAGGATAAAAACAAACTTTGAATTGAATTTGGGCTCAGAGATTTATTTGGTTAATCTGGAGGAGTCTAGCAAAATAATTCCTGCAAAGCCTGAGGCCTGCTTCCTGTCTTTTAATGAGACAGGCCCCAGCTTTTTGCTGAATATTTAGGAATATTCATTTCCTACTTAGACTATTTCAACCCTTTTCCTCCAGTTGACTCATATTTTAATCCCAAGGAGAACAATCTAAGACCATGAGTTGCCTAAAAAGCCTTAGGTACAATCATGGACTTCCAAATATGGTAAATTTAAATGTAAGTGACATCAAGGCAAATATATCTTTTGGTCCTGGCCATTATTTTTTTGGAACACACATCTATTCCACATCCCATTTAAAGGCCAACGAGGCCATTTGGCCTTATTCTTTCTCATTATTTTCTCTTTCCTAGAAACCAAATAATTGTGCGCGCACTCACAAAATAATACGTATCTATTTCAAGCTCCACACTCCACATCCACTTGGCAAGAAACAGAAAGATGGAAAAGAGGTGTCTAAAAGAGTTTCCATTTTGGTTCTCATATAAAAATAACTGATTAGCTAGTGTTTACACTTTACCTAATTCACAAAGAATATCTCACCATATTCATTGGATTTATGGTTAGGTTTTTTTCCTTCCTCTCCACACAAATTGTAAAACAGAAGCTTTGAGCAGCTAAATTAAAGATAAGGTCATGTCAGGGAATAATGCTGGCTAAGTCAGGCTTTTTTCAGAGATGTCAGAATAAAGTTCTATATTTTTTTTTGACCTTGTGCCCTATACCAAATGCATATACATATACGTTTATTTTTTTCCTTTTCTTGTTTCCACCCGTGCTGGATCTTCCATCTGCTACTGCAATATGTTCCTTCATTTATTTCAAAAATGGAGGACTATTCCTGCACTGACAGAAGGACAGTCGTAGCCCTGGGAAAAGATGGAAGGCAGGGGTTGGCTAGCCAAGGCAGCAGGGCCAATGACAGCCACATGTGACAGGAATCCCGAGTTCCCTAGTAAGGTCCTAATGAGATGGAGGGAATGCATAAGGCCAAAAATTGGGGAGTTCTCTGGAAGAAGAGAAGTTAAAAAGATGGTGGTGAGTTGACCATATCTTTTTGAGCATTTCATGCCTTTGCTGTATGACATTGTGCTGGTCTCCTTCCTGCCTCACAAACACCTTCCAGGAACAGTTACATCAGTCATATTTATTGTCTTTCCCACGTACTCTGTCCCCAACCATGCCATGGTTCTCAGGAGACAGAAATAATTATTTCCATCTGAATGATTTGGGACTCCCAGCGCTGCCTGAAGGAGGTCCCATATAGACTATTCCTCATTACTTTTTGCAAGGGCAATGAATGTAGAATACAGTGTGTAGCATTAAGGGATGATGGCACCATTCAGCCTGCTTCCCCAAACCTCGAGCAGCTGGAAAAGCTGTATGTGATATACACAGTTCTGGAAATGGGTCAGAACCACTAGATGGTTTCTGGGAAAAGCACATTCCTTTGGGACTTCAAAAGATCTGTCCTTGTTTCCCTTCCATGGAGAATGCCATTCTTAAAAACAAGGTTGTACCCAAATAGTTTCTCTACAGTAAAAGCATCAATCTAATCCTCACTTTTCTCATTCTCCTCAACTCCCTCCCTTCCCTTCAATTCCTTGGCTTTCCCCTTCATCTTTTCCTCCTCCTGCTCTCACCCCCCTCCAGTTCCTGGGCACCGCACTGCGCTTCAAAAAGGATTGTAGGATTTGTTTGTAGAAAGTGCTGACGGGATGGGAATTCTATGCAGTGCAGAAAGCAAGCAGCAAGATTTTGCCCTGCAAGAAAAGAGCTGAGAGTAGAGAGTGAGAGGTTTGCACACAAGTGTAAACACGAATAGGGAATCTATGCACACAGTTGTGTAAGCAAAGGCAATCATGCTTGCACTGTGTTATGACACACATGCATGTGTGTGTGTGTGTGTGTGTGTGTGTGTGTGTGTGTGTAGCAAGCTCAAGTATATGCATAGCCTTGGGCAGAATTGTGCTGCCAAAGAAGATTTTGTTCTATGAATGTATAAAGGCATATTTGGTGCATAGCCTAGAGCTTTTCTGGGTGCATTAGAGCAAACAGTATATGTGGATATATCATATAAATGCATCTTTGTATGAAATATAGTGTGTATACCTATGTGTGTGTGCATGCACACACACATATTAATATAAACATACCCCAGAAAAAGTGCGAGTGTATCAACAAATATTTTATATAGAATGTGCTAGTATCTATGAAAGGAGTGTGTAGTTGTATTTAAGTGTAGATATATGGGAAACTTTGTCTGCACCTCCGTCTGCAGTTAAACCAACTTAAATTTAATTGAAATTGGTAAATACGATTCCATTCAACAATGACCTTATTTGTACTGTAAGATAGATTGGCATGGTAGTGCGTGTGTAAAACCACAGAGATATGGACAGGCAGCATATTCTGTAATTTTCAAAGTGAGTTGTGGAAGAAATGCATAAATAGGTATAATCTCCACAGAGCCCTTATTCATATAGGGGCTATAAAATTGCATTCTGAGATGAATGTGTTAGTGGTAGGCTGGCTATGGCTAGGAGAAACCAATTTATGGAGGGAGGGGGTTGGGGGTTGTATGCATGTAGATGAAGTTCAAATGAGAAAATGATTTCTGTACACTTGTGCACATAAGCATTATTTCAAAGCCTGTGGAAAAGTAAGTTGAAAATTGTATGCCAATATTTATTTGTACATAATTGCACATGGGACATACCTCAGAGGACACTGTCAGATGCCATGAACAAAATGTTTGGTAATGATTTAGCAGATAAAACTCCTGGACAATAGAGCTTGTGTGAATTGTGTGTATACCAGTAGAGGAATGTGAATGAATGTGAAGTGCTCAGTATATGTGCAAGGGAGCACGTGACTTTTGCGTCATTGCTTGTTTTCACTGTTTTCTCAAGGGACTAAAATGGGAGAATGGTATAATAGAAGGCACATGAATGCCGAGCCTGAAATTTCAGCAGAATCCTTTCTGTTCTGGGCTCTTTGTTCATTCATCTAAATTAGTGATGTTAGGGTAGTTAAAACATTCAAAATTCTGCTGAAAAAGAGCAGAAATTCAAGAAGGAGGAAGGAAAAGTTTTACCATCTCAAAATTTTCTTGTAATGAAGTTTTAAATCCTAGCTTGTTCCCTAAATGGCACAATGGTTTATGGGCAGGTTGCTTAGTTCCTGTTCTTTTACAACCTAGAATACCTGGTTAAAAATGAAACCAAAAATGGAGCAAAGTTGACCTCAAAAAAGCTGTGACAGAATCACTGCAATTCTGCCCAAAAATAAACCAAAATTCACACCAAGGGAAGATGTCTGCAACCTGCATTCACTATGCAGATAAAAGAGCAAATACAGTCATAAGGGTGAGAAACTTCCTTGGGTTTTTTTTTTTTTCATTCAAGGCTCAGAGTCTCAAATCAAAATGTTGACTTTTGTGTCACCTAAGCAAATTATGTACCTGCATAATACAACTGTCAGTGGGTGAATGCTAAATAAGTGTTATATTGTAATAATAGATTCCAGTTCCTCTAAGGAATAAAGCAGGTTCTTTTCGGTTCTCCCCTACACAGTCATTTATTGCATCAGTTTTACAAGGTAGGTTGGACTGAAAAAAGAGTAATTGCCCAAAATCATGGAATGAATTTCATAACTGAACAGCTAATGGAATCCATTTTTTCTCTATTCCACCATCAGTTGAGAATTAATACAGAATGAATGGCTAGCCCAGAGGCGTCCAAATTTGGCAACTATAAGACTTGTAGACTTCAAATCCCAGAATTCCTCACTCAGCCATGGCTGGAGAATTCTGGGAGTTGAAGTCCATAAGTCTTAAAGTTTTGAAAGTTGGATGCCTCTGAGCTAGAGCATCAGGTTATGACTGGGGAAACATACTTATGTTTCTTATAAAGTCCCTGGGTGATCTTGGATTTATAATTTCAGGGTTTCTCAAAAACTATTGTACATACAGCATGGAAGAATAGGGACTCATCTCAGCTTCTGTGGAGTAAAGATAAGACAAAAATGTAAAAAAAAAAAATGAGGATATTGGGCAATGGTCATACTATAGTTCCAAGAAAAGCTTTCTTCAAGGAAGACAAAACTGTCCTTTCTCATGAGGCATACAGAGACAACCCTGGCTACTCCTACAAGATGTTGTGATTCCCCTGGTCTCTGAAGGCTTTAAATCAAATTATGGCCCCTAAATGCTTCAGCCATGCTAGCCAGACTTGTGGGAATTCCATGCTACATTAGTTGAAGGTTACCCTAATAAAGAAGGCTGTTTTAGAAGCTGGCCAAACATTCAATTGATGGCTATTAAACATGATGACCAGCTATTGCAAATTCAAGGAGGAGGCATTGTTTTGAGTGGAGATTTGACAAAAAATCCAGGTCCAGTCAAATGGAAAGAAAACATTGGGAAACAGGCCCCACCAAGCAACCATGATCCAAAATAAAGGGCAGACACTAACAAGCTAGAACTGGTGTTGGAAAACAATCTGGATTTATTGGTAGATCTTTATGGACATGCAATAGATCAGTAAGAGCTTTTGACTTTTAGGACAGCAACAAGAAAGGATAAGTATGCAACATACATACACAAACATGATTAGCACTCCAATCCATAATAAATTAGATGCAGATCAATCCATTTAATAGGTTGCAGAGTGTAATGAATGGAATACAATAAGCAGATAAGCCACCATCTCAGGATACTACTTAAAATAGAATAGCCCTCTGTAACGTAGAGGTTGATATACAATAATAGAGAAACGATAGAAAAAAATAATAATTACTTATCACTATGTCATTTGGTGTGTTTTCTTTTCTCCCAAAGGTTATTAGACCTGACAGATACTATATATTAAGATGGCAGAAATGACTGCAGGGGATAGGATACCATTTTTAAATGCAGATCCCTCCATTTGCTTAAAAAAACCAAAACCTTTTACATAAGAAGAAAACTAGGCTAACACATCAGTATCTAATCTAATTGTCTAGCAGTATGAGGTTTTTTTTTAAGCGGGCCACATTTTAAAAAACAAAATATGTTTTTTCCTCTTATCCCATACCTCGGTTTTCACTCACTAACTTTGGAATAAGTGGGATATTTGTTGTCTCTTAGGATATACTTAACAGCTATTTATTGAGGAGAGGGCAGTGATTGGGAAGGGACTAATTTTTGTAGGGTAGATTGTTCCTTTTCTGGAAGTTTCTTCTTTTATAATTATGAGTTAGCACTAATGTTTTCCTTCCCTATCCTTTCCTGTTTGACATCCTCGCCTCCCTGCTACTCCTCTTTGTCTGCTTTTTCCCTGTACATTTGTCCTTCTGCATCTCTCCAGTATGTGGCCTTTGCCTCCCTTTTCTTCATCCTCATCTCCATCACCACTTTCTGCTTAGAGACCCATGAGACTTTCAACCACTTCAAAAACAAGACAGAAATCATAAAGACGGGGAACAGTACCAGCATAAAGGTGGACTATGAAATGGAAACAGAACCCTTCCTCACCTACGTGGAAGGGATGTGCGTCATCTGGTTCACCTTTGAGTTCCTCATCCGGGTCATCTTTTGCCCAGACAAAATGGAATTCATCAAGAGCACCCTCAACATCATTGACTTTGTGGCCATCCTGCCCTTCTACCTGGAAGTAGGTCTCAGTGGCCTCTCATCCAAAGCAGCCAAGGATGTGTTGGGCTTCCTGAGGGTGGTAAGATTTGTCCGGATCCTAAGGATCTTCAAGCTAACCCGGCATTTCGTAGGACTGAGAGTCCTAGGTCACACACTGAGGGCCAGCACCAATGAGTTCTTGCTCCTTATCATCTTCTTGGCCCTAGGGGTCTTGATCTTTGCCACCATGATCTATTATGCTGAAAGGATCGGTGCTGACCCAGATGACATAACAGGCAGCAAGCACACCGTCTTCAAGAACATCCCCATTGGGTTTTGGTGGGCTGTAGTGACCATGACGACTTTGGGCTATGGTGACATGTATCCTGAGACTTGGTCAGGCATGTTGGTGGGAGCACTGTGTGCCTTGGCTGGTGTGTTGACCATTGCCATGCCTGTGCCAGTCATCGTCAACAACTTCGGCATGTATTATTCGCTGGCTATGGCCAAGCAGAAACTACCAAAGAAAAAGAACAAGCACATCCCACGGGCCCCCCAACCTGGCTCACCCAACTACTGCAAACCGGACATGCAGTCCCCACATCGCAGCAACCAGGGTGACTCATGCCCCTTGGCTCAAGAGGAGATAATCGAGATTAATCGGGCAGGTAAGGGGAAGACAGAATGGCAGAAATAGTTAAAAGTTATATCTATGTGAGTCAGATCTATATACCCTTTGTGATTTTCAAATATTTTGGCATCTAACAATTCTCTTCCTACTAAGAAATTAATACTATAGGGAAAGAGGCACAGGTAGTCCTCAACTCACAACCACAATTGTGACCAGGATTTCCGTGGCTAAGCAAGGTGGTTTATAAATGAGTCGTGTCCAATTTTACAACCTTCTTTGCCTACAAATTTCTGTAGTTAAGTGAATTAGCAGTTTTTAAGCAAATTCAATTCTGTACCCCCTTGACTTTGCTTGTCAGAAGCTGGCTGGGAAAGTCACAACTGGCAATCACATGATCCCAAAAAGTTGCAACCATTGAAAATATATGCCAGTTACCAAACTCTTGAATTTTGATCATTTGACTATGGGGAAGCTGCAATGGTTGTAAGTGTAAGGATCTGTTGTCATTTTTTTTCCGAATCGTAAGCTCAAATAGTTGTTAAATGAATGGTGTTAAGTTGAGGTCTACCTGTGCACACAGCCAGATAGGTTGAGGATTCCTGAGAATCTTAAAGAAACGTGTTTTTGGTTCATGTGGGCTTTTTAAATGTTGAGTTTCACTTTTGTACCTCTTGGAAACAGTGAGGCACATCCAAGAGTTATTCCTCTTTCCAGCCTTTCTCAAGCTGGCTGGAGGTGAAGAGAGTTGCAGTCCAACAGTGTCTGAGATACCAAGATTGCCCACAGGTGCATATGCTAGTTTGGGGCTATGTATCACAAGAAAGATTAATTGGGAAAGTTTTCCAGGTGAGTTTACCATTAGCCCTGATCCTTCTTATTGAAAACATCTTGATAAATGTGTGATAAAATTTTAAGTCAAAAATCAACTACCATGTGCTTGCAAGGACCACAATTTTCATCCACAGAAAGTTATTGTGAAATCCCTCAAATTACATTAGTTATTTTTTCTAATGGATGAAAATTTGTGAGATTATAAAAATTTGGCAAGATTTAAGTATGATTTGCCTAAGAATGCTACACTCATAAAATCATGTATGAGAGTGCCAAAAGTTCATTCAAGAACTTACAGCTTTGTATCACTATTTCTAAAATAATTGGCTTTAAAAAAAAAAAAAACAGTTAAAGATAATGCTGCTTTCTTCCAAACAAAGATGGAATTATTCAATCAGCTTTGGAATGCATTAGGTTGCTAACCATAAAAATGGAACAATAATTAAGAGCAAAAAGATAATGTCGTATGTATATGAGCATATATATTATAAGCTCCTATTTGTATCTCAAGTTCAAAAGTTGAAAATTCAGTCTGCATAGAGTTTCTTCTGAGAGAAACTGTTTAATTTTTCAAAAGCAAATTATTAGCCTTTACTCATCATTAAGTGAATCCATGCTTCTTCCAGATTTGCTAAAATTCACCAACCTAGGCAATAGTGACTGATGTTGAGAGCTATTGTTTTAATTCAGAAACATCTGGAGACCATATCTGTTTAAGATCCTGAAGTATGCATAGGTGGAAAGATCTTGCCGAATAAAAGAGACACAGAAGAAAATTTTCATGACCCAAGGATGAATTTTTAGTTCTTACACCTTGCTTCCAAGGATAATTCCTTTACCCTTCCTACTCTTGACAGCATTTTCAAATAGTGACATAAATGCCCTCAGAATTCTATTTCTCATTCTACTCTTGCACATTTATTTCTTTGTAGCAAAGAAAGCAACCAACTACCAGCCACTTGAGCATGTCCTATGGACTGTGAATGATGGAGGGAAACCCTCCATCATGTATCCAACCCTCATGTATCCTTAAGAAAGTTGGGAAATATGAAAAATAAGGAGCCATATCTACTGGCAATGGAATCTACTGGCAATGGAATCTACTGGCAATGGAAAGCTACTTGACCTGCAGCACTTCAAAATATTTCCAAACTTCAAAATACTTCCAGATTCCTCCCAGTAATCTTTTGGAGTATCTGCTGATCATCTCATGTGAGAAGATCTCCATGAGCCACAACAATATGCAGACAAAGAAAATTGACTGCAATATTGGATTGGTGCAGCCCTTACATATGGAAGTAACTTTGCCCTTTTCAAGGCATTAGAGAGGAACCATTTGAAGTTTCTGTTTTTCTGTTAATCATAATTGTTTTTACAAGAAATTAAAGATGGATTCTTATTCAATAAGTAATATTCAATAAGTAATATGAGACCTCATAATATGTGTTAAATCTAGCCCAGTTATTAATCATTGACATAGAAGTTAGTTGTAACACTGAATATTTTACAACTGGTTCATAAAATGGAACTCTTTTACTCCTGTTTTGCAGAACATTGTTTTAGGCATACCAGCCTGACTGTGGCTTACTTGGAGGATTGCAATAGTGGTGATGTAGGATCAGGGTGGGGGCTCATTTTCTGAACTTGTGGGTTGGTTTCTGAATGGTTCATTACCAGGCTAGGTAACATCTTCAGCAGAGTTTAGGGGTTGTCAGTGTTATTCTGTTTATAAGGGCTTCAGGTGTGGCTGTGTCAAGTGAGGGTCTTGTGATGGGGCAGTTCTGATGACTCACAGCTGATCCTTCACAAGACCCTCACTCGACACTGCCACACCTGAAGCTGTTATAACACTGTTATAACACTGACATCCCCTAATTCTGCTGAAGATGTTACCTAGCTTGGTAACAAAACATTTGGAAACCAACTCACAAGCCAAGTAAGGATAACCCTTACTTGGAGGACAGCAGAGACAAGAGAGTGCCAAGGCCAATTTTTGATCCTTTCCTCAAAATCCAAATGTTTAGCTTTAAAACTCACCCATTACTTTCCCATGGTAGACTAGAGTTCTTCCAAATGCAAAACAATATATTTCTTTATTCGTTAGCTATGAGGCAAATGCCGGAAATATAAAGCATTTTGAAGCAAAAACCTTCTAGAAACCAAAACATATTGAGCACCAAAGCCCTCTTCGTGGATTATACAAGAGCTGGCTGTTTTCCATACTGACATACTTAATGGCACTAAAATATATTATCTTGAGCAATATTTCTCAACCTTGGTAACATTAAGATAGGTGGACTTCAACTCCCACAATTCTCCAGTTGAAATCCACCCATTTTAAAGTTGCCATAGTTGGGAAACAGTGGTCTTGAGGCTCCTTTCTTATCCACAAATTACATTAACACCTCATGGTCATATAATATAGTCCACAAATTACATCTTATCTCTTCGGGAAAAAAAGGAGGGGAAGGATTAAGTCTGTACTTGGATTAGAAACTCATCCTAGGCTGATAACTTTAATATATTCCACAGATTTTATCATATCATCCCAGTGAAAAAGAAGGGATGATGAAGATATTTGAATTAGAAATGCTTCCTAGATTTATTTATTTAATAGAATTTGGATTGGAGGGATAGCTATATTAAGGTTGACGAAAGACAGGTCTGACCTATTATTTGATGCATCATGCATAGGCCATGCCAACCCCAGTTCCACAAAGGGGATAAACATGATACATCATGTGATGGCAATGTGATGCTGAGAATTTGACACTCATATGATAGAATAAGGCAAACAGGTAGACAGCACATACTGGGGAACAGCAATGGCATTTAAGGTTACAGCTGTTCCCTTCTGTTGCAAGACAAATGCATTGACTGCATCCCAGGTGATAGGAGTGAAGTAATGCTCAAGCAGCAATTCACTCAATTCCTGTAAGTGAAATATCAGAATGGATTCAAAACAGGTGGGATTCAAAATTTTTAACAACCGATTTTGTGGGCATGGCTTAGGTAATGGGTGTGACTTGGTAGTCATGTGACTGGGTGGACATGGCTTGGTGGTCATGTTATTGGCTGGGTGTAGCCAACTCAATATTACTCACATCGAGGCACACATCTCCTCACATGGCCTCTCATGACTGGGGATGCTGCAACAGTTGTAAGTATGAAAAACGGTTATAAGTCACTTTTTTCAGTGCCATTGTAACTTTAAATGGTCACTCCACACAAGCAAAGTACCAGCAAAGGATGGGAAACAAACTCCAGAGAAGTTCCTGAGACAGGAAGTCTTGTCCTGCCAAGGATGTAATAAGGGTTAACGGAGAGGCAGTTTCTGTAAGCAACACCAGAATATTTCCTTCCTGCCTTCCTTACAGGATTAGGCCAGTAATTGCTTCTAACAACCGATTTTCTGAACTGCTTAGAATGTTAACAACCAGTTCTCGTGAATAGGTGTGAACTGGTAGAATCCCACCCCTGATTCCAAATTGTCTTGGGCCAAGCTTGTCAAAAGCTCTAAGGCAGCTAAAAAAGACTTTCTCCTATAAAAAAAAAATATTGGGGCTGCAGTAGACCAAAATTAATGCTAATATAGGAAGGTGATAAAAGTTAGACAGAAAAAAATCATCTTTGGTATTATTGTCTCAAGGATAGTTTTTTCGCAGGAAAAAATGACAATAAAATTTATCTTTTTCAAAAGGCAACTAGACTATCTTTGTTTTGCTTGAAGACATTTTGCTTCTCATCCAAGAAGCTTCTTTCATTCAGAGTGAAGAAACTTCTTGGAGGAGAAGTGAAACATCTTCAAGGAAAAACAAAGAAAGTCCAGTTGCCTTTTGGAAAAGCACCTTTGGGACAACCCTGACCTGGACGACTGAGAATCTCAATAAAGATTTGGCATTATTAAGTCTGGGTTCACTTTGTAACAGATGAATTTAGGTCTTCTCACTTTGGCAGAGACTATGTAAGAGAAGGTGCATTATGAAAACCTTAACTGATAGCCTCTGTCCATTGGTAGCATGATAACCAAACCCAGGTCTTTAAAATGTTGTTTGTATTCTTAAGATTTCTATGGATTTGCTTGGTAGGGTGTCCTTCTCTTCAGCCATGTTCTCTCTTTATATTTTTAACTGCTGACTCTTGGAGGTGGCATAAAAACTACTGCTGCATAAAAAAGACCTACGTGTTGTTCCAGAAAACAGTTTAGATTATCCCATCTTGGCTATGGGTTTGGAAGGATTTGTCCTTCCCAAATGACTCATACTTAAAAATCAAAGAGCCTGTTTTGGCAATTCAAGCTACTTTTGATTGAGAATTATTATTCTTTTTCTTCCATGGAGAAAAGGGTATGGTATTGGAATTATAGGTGACTTAGATTCATGGGAATATTTTAGCTACAATGGAATCGTTAGTGATAGAGTTAAAATATATCAAGAATGGTTGCAGGAATTGGGTATGTCTAATTTAATGAAAAGAAGGACAAGGGAGTAACATGATAGCCTTGTTCTGATATCTAAGGGGCTGCTGCAAAAGAGAGGGCCAAGTTATTCTCCAAAGCACCTGAGAGCAGGACAAGAAGCAATGGGTGGAAACTAATCAAGGAGAGAAGCAACCTAGAACTAAGGAGAAATTCCTGACAGAACAATTAATCAGTGGAACAATTTGCCTCCAGAAGTTGTGGATGCTCCAACACTAGAGATTTTAAAGAAGAGATTGGACAATTATTTGTCTGAAGTGGTACAGGATTTCCTGCCTGAGCAGAAGATGAGACCAAAAGACCTCCAAGGTCTCTTCCAACTCTGTTCTGATTTGTTGAGGAAGGTATTGAGTTTAAATGGAAAAGCGTTTGCCAAAATATGCAGTGCTTCTTAATGCCTCTTCTTTCCTTTCAGTAGATAAAAAAGATTGCTGATCAAGGTAATTGCTCTGAGAAAGTCAAGAGAATACATCTTGCCTACAATCTTGTCTTGGGAAAGAATATCCCAAATAACCACCATGTTCAAGGTTGGACCAGTATGTTATATGCTAGCAAGAACAGAAAATTTACTAATAAAACCCCAGGAGGGAAGTATAATGCACATCCTTAGTAAACACTGAGAGTTGAAACAGTGTTTCTCAACCTTGGCTGCTTGAAGATGTGTAGACTTCATCTCCCAGAATTCCACGGACAGCAATTCTGAGAATTGAAGTCCACATATTTTCAAGTCACTAAAGCCCATGTCACACTGGCCAACGGATGCAAAACGGACACAGCGGATGAGAAAAATGTTCTATCCGTTGTTATCCGCTCTCAAAAGGGGCAAAAATTTGCATAACCGGAGCGGATAACCCGGACGCGGGGAGGACGCAGGGCGGATGCAAAGCGGATGCAGAACAGAAGCCCAGCAGATGGAAGCGGATGGGAGTGGGTGGCACATCCGCAGGGCTTCCGGGAGTCCTCAGCAAAACGGACATGGAACGGATACAGTGGATGCAGAGCGGACACCGAACGGATAAAGCGGATGCACAGCGGAAGCCTAACGGATGCCTGGCGTTCACTGCGCATGTGGGGAGGATGCATTGCGTCAGCCCCGCGGATATAACGGAAGCAGGTCGGAAGCAGGTCGCCATTCAGAGGAAAGACCTGCTGCCGGACACATCGGCTGCCTTGCCTGCCCTGCCTGCATGTCTGCCTGCCAGCCTTGCTGCCAGCCTTGCTACCAGCCTTGGTTCATGTCTGCCTGCCAGCCTTCCTGCCAGCCTTGGTTCATGTCTGCCTGCCAGCCTTGGTGCCTGCCTGCCAGCTTTCCTGCCAGCCTTCCTGCCAGCCTTTCTGCCAGCCTTGGTTCCTGCCAGCCTCCCTGCCAGCCAGAAACCCCACAACCATGCGGAAGCACAGCAAGCCTCAGCCATCTGCTGCCAGCCCTGCAAGAGGGACAGGGCTACCATCCCGCCCCCTGGCCCTCACTCTGGTTCTGCTGGGGCTTCTGCAGCACGGGCTCACTCTTCTGGGGCTGGCGATTCTGCTGCTTCTGCTTCTGGAGGAGGAGCTGATAACAAGCACTCCAGCACCAGCCACCTCTACAGCACCTGGACCCTTCACCCCTGAGACTGAGCGACCAAGAGGAGTGCCAGAGACTCTTTTTTGTCTTATAGCTTGTTGTTAGTAAAGTCTATTTTTGATTCACACACTTGCTTCATTTCTTTTTTTGTATAAAGTCTTGCTGGAAGCTTTTAGAAATGGTTTAAGCCTTTGCATGCTTGTGGGATGGGTTAAGATAGCTGTGGGATGGGCAGGGATACCTTTGAGCTGGGTAATAGCTGTGGGATAGATAAACCTCCAGTGCAAGCATAGTGGGACTTTATGATCCACCCTCCCAGGTGCCACACCTACGGCCCTTTATTATCAATAATAATGTAATAATTATCCACACATGTCAACATAAACACAACTCTTTATTAAACGCCCTGTTCGTTGTAGGCCAACCAAACATACATGGCCCAATCTCATCCATGTGATGAGACAGGCTGAAGGAAGCATCCATTAAGTATCTACCATCCTGTCTTGCCACTCCACTGCTCCAGCTGGGGAGTTGCACCATTGTCTCAGGAGGTTGCGCTGCTTCTTCGCTTCATTTGAGGCTCTGTTGGGGCCTAGCACATCCTCAGTGTCGATCAGGTTTCGCTCTTGCCTCCATTCCCCAGACTCCATGACCCCATTGGCTTGTTGGAGGTCCACGAGCCTGTTCTGCAAGACTGGGTAGCGGGTGCGCATGAGATTGTGCAGGATGCAGCAAGCTTCCATGATCCTCCTCACGGTCTCTGGGCTATGCTGCATGGTGGTGAGAAGTACCTGGAACCTGTTGGCCAGGATGCCAAAGGCGTTCTCCACCACCCGCCTTGCCCTGGACAGCCTGTAGTTGAAGATCCTCTCTTCACGGGTGAGGAGTCTGGAGGTGTAGGGCTTCATGAGGTAGGTTATGAGGGAGAAGGCGTCATCCCCCACGATGAAGTAGGGCACATCTTGTGTATCGTTGGGCAGGGGTTCTGGATCTGGGAAGCCCACGATGAGGTTGCGTTCCAGCCCCTCCTTGAGGTGACTGGCGTTGTATACCTGGGCATCCGAAGATGAGCCATTGCCTGAAGCATCGATGTACATGAACTTGTAGTCAGCATCGACCATGGTGAAGAGGATGATGCTGAAGAAGCCCTTGTAGTTGAAATAAGTGGACCCCGACTTGGCTGGCGCTTTGCAGGCCACGTGCTTGCCATCTATGGCTCCAACGGTGTGTGGGAAGTTCCACTTCTGATACCACTGCTCTGCAACTTTCTTCCATCCTTCTTCAGTGGAGGTGTACTGGAGGAGCTCCTCCTTGTATTCTTCGATGATGGCCTGCACCACTTCTCTGACCACAATGCTGATGGTGTTGGATGGCACCCTCCAGCCGTTCTGCATGCTCCTGTAGGAGGTCCCTGAGGCCAGGTGGTGCAGAGTGAGTGCCACCTTGAGCCCAGGTTCCAGGCTTGGCTGGAAGCTGGTGTTTGCCTTGGTCAACCTGGGTGTCAGGTGCTGCACATCTTCATCAAACATGGCTGGCGGCATCCTCATGAAGTTCTGGAACGCCCGAGTGTCTTCGCTCCTGAGCTCCACCATCAGCTTGTTGTACAGTCCGTCCTCCGCTCTACTGGCGAACCATCTTCGGACCCAGACTCTTTTTGGGTGGCTCCTTTTCTTCTCGCCGTAGTGTTCACAGAGCCTGCAGATGGCTTCGCACTGTTGCAGAACGATGGTGGCTGCCGAAAGGACTTTGTTACAGTCCACGGTGGACATGACTGGATGCTGTGGAAGAGGAAGAGGCAGATGAAGGCTGCAGAGGTCTGCACCGCTGGGCTGCTGTTCTGAAAGTGCGATGCAGGCGAGTTGCTCCCCCTTTTTATAGGCAGTATAGGTTTTCCGCTAGGCATCCTCTAGGCATCCTCTAGGCATCCTCTAGAAATCCTTAATATCCGAGATAGGTCCCCTCTGCGAATGTTTTTTCCGCTTTAAACGCTTTGTTTCCGCTAGGCATCCGTTCTGCATCCGTTCCGCTTCCTCCCTGCATCTGGGCGGATGCGCGTTGCGCAGATGCGTCGTGGACACCAAGCGGATATAGCAGATGCATAACGGATGCCTAGCGGATGCGTAGCGGATGCGTAGCGGATGCAGAACGGACGAACTGGATACATTTTCCGCGCAAAAGTTTTAGGCAGCCCAAAACTTTTGGAGCGGATGAAATGTCCATAAACGGATGCTGGATGGATAGAGAGGAAGCCAAACGGAGGCAGTGAGTACAGAATGGATACATCGCGTTTTCGAACGGATGGCAAGGTTTTTTGTCCGTTTTACATCCTCTTTGCATCCGTTGGTTCAGTGTGACATGGGCTTAAGGTTGAGAAACACTGATATGATGGTTTGGGTTCCATAACAACAGAAGAGGAAAAGATCAAGAGGTAACCAATTCATTTTATTTCTTAAATTTATATCCTATGTTTAATAGGAACTGCACAGTACTCCTCTCCTACTTTTCCCCAAATAACAACAATAATTCTGTTGTACTTGGGTTGGCAATGACTGACCTGAAGTTATCCAGTGAGCTTCTGTCGTTGAAGATGGATTTGAACATGGGTTTCCTCAGTGTCAATCCCTTAACCATTATACCACTGTTTTTCAGCAATAGTTTGTTATTTGGAAAGAGGGTTAGTTATTAGCAAGGCCTTTTGAGTTCAAGATTAAAACAGGACTGCCTTAATAAATATATATATATATAAATAAAGAGGGATAATTCTTTCAAGCAGAACAGCGTTGGGTAGACAGGAAATTTAATAGCTCTGAAACATTCCAGACCCAGAAGAAATTTGGTTTGCAGTGGAGGAGCAACCTGAAGCAAAGCAATCGCTTCAACCACTACACATCCTTACCCACACATCTCTTTGGGATTCACTCATGAAACAGATCCACAAGACAGACCACAAGGCAGAAGTGGCAGGAAGAGAAGACTATGTGATAAGAGGCCTTCAGTGTCTGCAATCAGTTCCTAGTTTGCTTTCCATCTGCTCCAGGTCCTTTGGGCCAGGAAGCCCATTTGCAGCAAATACAGCAGAGAAGCAAGGATTCACTTAATTTAACAGGTTCTTGGCTATGTACTGCATAGCAGGGGAGGCCAAAGGGGATGTGGTTGCTGGAGCTATTGCTGTCAGGGCACGGCACAAACAGCATCTGACAACTGCAACCTCAGTCTTTATGCCCAGCTTAATTTTACCTTAGTCTCTTTTTTATTTCACTAACAGCCTTACATTTTCCACTTGAGTTGCCTGATAACCCAATGCTTTTCAGTTCCCATAGCAACAAGTTGCCTGCAACTCCTTCAACTCAATTTATGCTCTCATTTCAATATATGAAATGATTAATATCAGTGGTGGGATTACCTCAGAAGGCCTTTCCTTCAAGCATTATTTATTATTATTATACATGCTAATTTTTGTGGATCAAAATTGATCAAAGATGTAGTAATTTGAGGATTTTGCCTCCTTTGGTATTCTGAGGGGCAGCCATTAAATGTAGCAGAGTGCTTATATATGGGAATTTTTATTTTCTTCCTTTGGCAACAGATTTTCCTTGACTAGCCCTAACTCTGCATGTCAGGCTGCTATTCACAGGGACAGCAATAATCATAAAATTGAGCAATCTTGAGGTTGTGAATTAATGCAATCTGTTTAATTATATTTGAAACAAAAAAAAAGATATTCACCCCAATTCTTTAAAGGAAACTTATTCTAAATACAGAACTGCCAGGACTTATTTTGGAAATACTACTATTTGGAATGGTCATTTAAAAAAAATAATCTATGAACATTTAGTGAATGAGTGCTTATTTGGAAGGATCTGAAAAAAAGGGGGGAATTAAAATGTAAAAAGAACTTGGAAAACAATAGTAAAAATGGTTCCAGAAGATATCAAAGATTTATTTAATGAGTTCCTTTGAGTCCATATTGTCTATAGCTACTAGACAATTACCAGAGAACTTTCTGCATCTCTCCACTACAGACCGGATTTGGCATCCCAGTTCTGGTAGCCTTAATACAGTCTCCTGTGGAATGCAATAATCTGAATAGCAATGGAGATAGTAACTGAATACACATGTGGCTCTTTGAATGCAGTTAAAACATAATACTATACAGTGGGGGGCATAATTTGATCTATGAGTCTTTACAGACTCTACATATAAATTTAATAAATAAATGAACAAACAAGTAAAACAATTGTACAGATGGCTTATAAATGATTCTCAAATGGCAGCCATCTTTTCAAACTTCACCTTAGGGCTAGAATATCTTCATCAAAACATTTCACAAGGTTAGAAAATCCTCCTCACTCCAGCCCTCACTCCTCACTCTCCCCCGCCCCAAAAAAACCAGATACAGTGTTTTATAGTACAATCCAATCCATTGTTTAAAGTTGCAAAGAGACCAAACTACTCTAGTTTGCCATGTATTAAAATTGATGATTATGCCATTGTGGTACCAGAATTAAACCATTCTTCTATTTCAGATTGAATGGAATTGATTTCAAAGATATACAAAGAGTTGAATATGACCTGGATGTCTTGCCGCTTTCCACATCTTGTTAAAGAGAGATTAACGTGCATCTTGTTACAGAGAAAGATAATGTATTTTATTTTGGCTTAGTTACCGTTCAGTTGGGATAGCTTATTTAGCTTTGGGCACAAGTGCATAAGAAGGTTATTGACAAGAAATTCTAAGAATAGCTATACAGATGCTAAAAGGGTCAAAAAGACAAATATATTATAAAAAGTTGAGAACAGGATATCTTTAGGGCTCCTTGCAGTTTTCAAACTGTTCCAGGGCCTTTGCTTTGGCATAAGGGAATTCCATGGAGATGTGCAATATTTAATCAGCTGACAAATCAATGCAGGCTGCAGAAAGATTTCTGGAGGGCAAGAACTATGAAATCCATTACTTTAGTTTGGGGGAAAAGCCTGGAGGAGAAGCATATATGAGACAATTGTTCATGTAGGAAGAATGAAAAAGTTATTCATCCTATCTGCTAAAAGAGCAAGGAAAGAGGTAATACGATTAAATTTAGGAATGACAGAAGTTTCATGTCAGTGTGGATGAAAGTGCAGAATACATACAATTGTTCATTGGGGCCCGAAAGCCTTCCAGAGATCTTTGCTCAAAGAAGCGTATCTCTTTCAACACTGAGAGCTTGCCGTGCTCAAGCATGTATTTTGTTACTGGATAAATTGTAACTTTAGCTAGTGTTTCAATTGCTATTTCAATTGTTGTGTAAAATATGATTGCATAAGGGTCATAGGCCTTACCCCATTATGTCCATCAAAATCAGAGACTGTACCAGTTGAACAAGGGCACGTCACCTAGTTCCTAATTCTGTGCCAAGCAGTGCCCTTATACTTCAACAGTGTCTCAATATTTCAACAAACTTTATCCCCTTCCTAAGAAAAATTGTTCTATCAACCTTGAATCTTTCTAGAATAATTCCCTCACAAGATACAACATAATAATATTTGACAAGTAACCTCTGATAGCCTCATCCATTCAAATGTCAAGTGATATTATCTGGTTAAAAATAAAACCAGCAATAAATTCCTCCACAGGATTGTATGATAATACCTAAGGGCCTGATTATACATAACTTATATTAAAGATCAGGACAAGATATGAAAATGCAGCTTAAAATAAATTTTCTATTTCACACTATGATAATTCCTGAGGAAACCCAAAATGTCTTATATGTATATGCTATGCAGCAAACTGCAGTGACATTATGTATGTAATGATGTCATAACACAAATGTGACTTACTTGAGTCATAATGCCTGGCTCAAGTACATAAGTCGCACCATTTGTATAATGACATCATTATACATGTTTTATTTGCATCCTATCCATGGATACTTTTATTTGTACATTTTAAAAATTTGGTAGCCCTAACAATTTCAAGCAGATTGTTTGTCTCTTTTGAAATTGATTAGTGAATTATACTAAAAATGCTCTTTGGGGCTTGCTTGTTTTTAGGGAACCTTCTCCAGTACAGATTTTAACTGATTAGACAGCTGGACAGAAGTCTATCTGTCATAATTTCCACTGCAGGATGTAACATTAGACTATAGTTCCTGAGATAGATTCCTTGGAGACCTAATCATTATTTTAAAATAACTATTAGAAGAGCTGTGACCTATTGCATCATTGCTTCAGCAGTATTTGCTTATGAAATTCCTGTATGTCTTCTAAATATACTTGAAAATTTCTTTAAAATTCAGATAAATATTCATGGATATATCTACCTTAAAGGTAGCCCATATTGAACCATTTAGCACAGTCAAACATCAGCACAGGAAATGTTTTATGACATTTTGTATGATGTCATAAACTGCATTGTGATCATGCTTATGTCATAAACATTTCATAAAGTTGGTCAAATTTCTATTCCACGGGTGTCATGGGTATTGGTTTTGGGGATGCATGCTGTAAATTAATCCATTTGAGGTACTTTAGTTGAAAAGGCTTTGCACCAATTCTCCCAGTCACAGACACAAGAGTTTTAGTAGAATACAGATGGGAACCCAATCTCAACACAAATCCTATTGAAAGAAATGATAAATACCTTCATTTTAGTGTTCTTGAGCCACAGACTAGGTTGCAAAATGATGGCTAAATTGGTATTTAATGTACATCAACTGAACTGAGTACTGCTAGGCCAAACTATAACAGCAAATCAATTAAACATAAAACTCCCCCTTTTTCTGAGAGTGAAATACAGGCAACATTAATTTTTGAACATAGGTTATGTTTGACCAAAATCTTCTGAAACTTGACTGTTAATTGCTTGTCACTTATAATTATAAGGAATCATTTACATCTTGTTTTTGTAAAAAATAAAATTAAATGTGTCACTTCCCAGTAATAGTTACTACCTTAAAAAGATTTAAGGTATTTGGGCTATGAGACTATTCACTGGAATTTTCACAAAGCAATCTGAGAAACAGTTTAAATTTTCCCCTAGATTTTCAAAACATATAATGTACTTTTAAAAACATAAGAAGAGCCAGAGTTCTCCTGAATTAGGGATCAAAAGCATTCATTTTTTCAAAGACTATCAGAAGCTTCTGAGATATTTGTAAAACATGGGCATCAAATTTGGTTTGAATTCCCTACTGGTTGATATTTAGATTTGGAAGGTATTTCAATGATCTTCTTAAATCTGCTCTACATTTTTTCTTTCCCTTCCCCTTTTCCTTTACAGATTCTAAGCAGAATGGTGATGCAGCAAATGCAGCCCTGGCTAATGAAGACTGCCCCACAATTGATCAGGCCCTGTCGCCTGAGGAGAAGTCACCTGTCACACCTGGTG
Source organism: Laticauda colubrina (assembly GCA_015471245.1). Taxonomy (NCBI): domain Eukaryota; kingdom Metazoa; phylum Chordata; class Lepidosauria; order Squamata; family Elapidae; genus Laticauda; species Laticauda colubrina. The sequence continues at coordinate 3,761,814 of BLBF01000050.1, forward strand.
GCCGAGAGCGCTATAATCGTGACCGAGCCTGTTTCCTCCTCTCCACAGGTGATTTTGGGCAGTCACCTGATGGAAATATCCGAAAAGGTATGTATACATACATCAACATCATTTTCACCTGTCTATTTCTGCAAAGCTTGCATTCTGTCCTCTAAGCTTATATCCAAATACATTATTTTTCATCCTTATCACGAATACCACTATAACCTTTGTCTTAGTAAAACATAGAGCTGCCACTTTTGGGGGGATAAAAAAGACAGTTGCAAATATGTAACTGACCTAAATAACAGCCTAATCCTGAGATCAAAATGGACAGACAATGTCCGAGCAACTACAAAGATATCCATTGTTCCACTCTAGTACCTTAATAACAGTATGCATCGTTTGCGGGACAGCATTATCTCGTATTACCTTTCTCAACCTGATGCTTCCAGATCTGTTGAACCATAATCCAGAATACCCATTGGCCAAACTGATTGGGAATTCTGAGAGCTATAGTCCAGTCTATCTAGATCAGTCTTTCCCAGACTGAAAAAATCTGCCACAATACCTCCTTCCAGAAGACAATCCATGAACACAACTGATTTTGAGCAGTTGAGATTTTGGAGAGAAGCTGGATTCTCCACCAACATCACCAATCCATTCTTTTCAGAACTGTTACATTATGTGCACACTTCCCCAACTTCATTACCTCACCCCCCACAAGAAAGTTATGTTTCCCTTATCAGCTTTTGCTTTTTCATCAGTATTCTCCACCCCACCATGTTTTCTCCCCATAGCTATCATTCTGTCTCATAATATTTGGCTGCGGTTGCTCTTTCGTTGTTTCAGGTTGTTCTTTTAAGGGAGGTTGCACCAAATGACAACTAGTTATTTTACAGAGTTTTATTGGAAGGATGTGGAAGTGGCCATAAAATGTTTGAAGTTATTTCCCATTCTCCAAATATGTATAAATAGAAAAAAAAATTAAGCTTGGGATTAATTGACTTGCATCAAATTCCTGCAACATTTTCATCTGAAATATAGAAATAATAAGTCTCTAGTCAGAGATCTTGTAAAGAAAGATTTTCCCCATTGTAAACCTTGGTCTGGTTTTAGACCATTATTTCTCAGCTTTGGCCACTTTAAGATGAATGGACTTCAACTCTCAGAATTCCCCAGACAGCCTTAGCTGGTTGGGGAATTCTGGGAGTTGAAGTCCACCCATTTTAAAGTGGCCAGGTTTGATAAACATTGCTTTAGACTATAAGCTTAATTGAAGACTACTGGCCTAACTGAAGAACTGCTAGCCTGAGGTTTCCCAAAATAATCATTATCAACCCTGAGGGATTGAGGGGAACATCCAAGGGCTTGATGTTGATGCTGGGAAAGACTGAAAGCCAAAGGAGAAGGGGATGGCAGAGGATAAGATGGTTAGATAATGTCATCCACACATGCAATGAACATGAATCTGGGCACACTCCAGGAGGCAGTGTGGAGAACAGGGGAAACGGGCATGGGGCCACAAAAAGTTGGATACAACTGAAGACTGAACAACAACAACAAAAATATTAAATCATTACCATATAATAAATGGGGGGGGGGTTTCAATGAAGAATCTGAAGCTTCATGAAGAGGTTAAGCTGGAATTTTGCAACTCCTGTATTAGCCAACCATAGCTGACTGTTTTGAAAAACAAATAAATTTCCATATAAAAGAGAATCACATTCTTTCTACTCAGTTTGCTTGCAGGTAATTCTCGACTTATAATTAATTGTTTATTGGATGCTCAGAATTAAAACCACACTGAAAAAAATGACTTATGACTGGTTTTCACACTGATGACCATTTCAGTATCTCATAGTCACATAATCCTTGGCAATCAATGTGTATTTAAAATGGTTGTAGTGTCCTGAGCTCCTAGGACTGTCATTTGCAACTTTTGTAGGGAGCTTCTGATAAGCAGTCAATGGGTAAGCTAGATAATGACTGCATGATTCACTTAACAACTATAGCAAAAAAGGTTGTAAAATGTGGCATACAATACCTAACAATTGCCTTACTTAGCAATATAAATTTTGGGCTCAATTGTGAGTGTAAATTGAGGACTACCTTTCCTGTTCAAAACTCTGCAGACTCCAACTCTCTTGAGTTCAACAGGGATGAGTCACAAATTCAGCACTGATATAATTGGATAAAAATTGCTACCAATACTCATACAAGCTCCTTTCTCAGTTCCTCCCTCTCTGTTTCCTTCAAAAAGTTTTCCTGTCAAATCCACTATTGGATTTTAGACACAGGTAAGTCTCAGGAGACATGTGTCTGGAGAGTCCAGACTGCTAATTTACAATCAGGAAGCTGCATAATTAGTGCTTATCCAGGAACTGTGTATCATGCTGGACAAGCAACTTGGATCTTTGCAACAAGAAGGCTAAAAACCAAGATCTCGCATCTTTTAGGATTAGGGCTACAATATCCTGCTTGCAAAACTCTGGCTAGATAAACATTACATGGCAAGAAATTCTAACTCTATGGCTGCCATCTAGGCATCATCCAAAATTTTACAGCTTAAATACAGTCTCTGCAGTACAGGAAGTCCTTGAATTGCTGTTGCCAAGCAAGGTGTAAAGTGAGTCATGCCTGAGTTTGCAACCTTTCTTGCCATAGATATTAAATGAATTATGCAGTTGTTAAATCCGGCTTCCCCCATTGACTTTGCTTGTCAAAACTGGCTGAGGTGGTCACAAATGGCAATCACATGAGCCAGGGACACTGTAACTATCATAAATACATGCCAGTTGCTAATCACCCAAATTTGGATCACAAGACTATGGGAATATTGCAATGCTTGTAAATGTAGTTATAAGTCACTTTTTTAGTGCTGTTGTAACTTTGAATAGTTGCTAAACCAATGAATAAGGAAAATGGCTATGGAGCTTCTCAGTCATCCAGGTCATGGTTGTCCCAGAAGTGCTTTTTCAAGAGGCAACTAGACTTTCTGGTTTTTCTTTGAAGATGTTTTGCGTCTCACCCAAAAAGTTCATCCTGAGCTGAAGAAGCTTCTTGGAATAGTAGCGAGACATCTTGAAAGGAAAATTAGTTGCCTCTTGAAAAGCACTTTTGGGACAATGGACAAGGACTACATGTATTCAAGATTGACCTCCAAATCAGTATTTATGGATAAATCAGCAATTTTTTTCATAATATTTATTAATTCTATTATTCTATTCAAACATTCTCAGAGTCCGCACTGCCTTTTTTTAATCACTCATGCTAACTGCATGACCAAATAAATGGTTAAGAAGATATTAGGTTGTTGCTGTTGTTAACTCTGGATATAGTGATAATTAACTTTAGTGATAATTAACTTTAGACTATCAATGATATCTGAAATTAATATTGCTAGAAATGACATTGGTCATTTTTATGGAACTGCATCAATTCTTTGCAGTCCTTCGTTCTACATTAGGTGAGACCTGACCCTAATTGTGTTTATTCTTTGTGAAAAAGAATAAGAGATTGTGATCCCTCTAGTCCAGGAGTCATCGTCAGCATGTTTGTGTGTTATGTAAGTTCTGGTCTAGCATTTGTCAGAAACTGATCTTAGCAGCAGGCAAACTTTCAAACAGAGACAAGGTTGCCCTTGTCACAGCAGGCAAACAGGAGGTGACAACAAATGAAAACTGATGATGACTTTAATTCCACCAAGGAAGCAAGAGCTTTCATGGTATTGCACAGTAGAGAAGATCAGCAAGCAATGGGCAAGGAACAAGCACAGAAGTGAAACAATCATCACAAAGTCCAAATTCTGACAATTGCCTCTGTGCCAGAGACATAGTCATTCAACCCCAGATTAAATAGATTACAAAATATTTTCATTGACCTTATTAAAGGTAAGCAGGATTTTAAGTTCATCGAGTGGAATGAAGATAGTCCTCCAGATAAAGGAAGAAGACAGGGTTAATCAAATCAGTTTTCAATCAACTCAGTTAAAACAAGGATAAAAGTTCTGAAGGCAAAAAAATGATTCCCTTTTATTTTAGGTGGGATGTGCATATCCAGTACAACTGCACAGGATCCAGTCTTTTCTTCCTGAAGGAATGTAGTCTAATACTCAAACCAATATCCAACCACTGTATTCTATGAGCCCAACATCCAGCTAAAAAGGAGTATTGTAAATGCTTTAACATTTAACAGAATAACAGAGTTGGACCCTGGAGGTTTCCTAGTTCAACCCCCTGCTTAGGCAGGGAACCTTCTTACACCACTTCAGACAAATGATCCATTGGAGCATTTACAGCTTCTCGAGGCAAGTTGTTCACTGATTAATTGTTCTGACTATCCAGAAATTTCTCTTTAATTCTAAATTGCTTCTCTCCTTGATTAGTTTCCATCCATTGCTTCTTGTCCAAGCTTCTGGTGCTTTGGAAAATAAGGACTCCCTCTTCTTTGTGGCAGTCTCTGAGATATTGGAACACTGCTATCATGAACTTTCTTTCATCAGACTAGACATACCCAGTTCCCGTAACCTTTCTTCATATGTTTTAGTCTCCAGTCCTCTAATCATCTTTGTTGCTCTTCTCTGCACTCTTTCTAGAGTCTCAACATCTTTTTTACATCATGGAGACCAAAACTAGATGCAGTATTTCAAGTGTAGCTTTCCAAGGCATTATGAAGTGATATTAACACTTCATGTGATCTTGATTCTATCCCTCTGTTTATGTAGCCTAGAACTATGTTGGCTTTTTTGGCAGTTGCAGAACACTGCTGGTTCTTATTTAAGTGATTGTCCACTGAGACTCCAAGATCCTTCTTACAGTTACGACTATTGATCAAGGTACCACATATACTGTTCCTGTGCATTTTGTTTTTCTTGCCTAAATGTAGAATCTTATTTTTTTCATCATTGAATTTCATTTTGTTAGGTAGCACCCAATGTTCAAGTCTGTCAAGATCCTCCTGTATCTTAAGCCTATCTTCTGGAGTGTTGGCTATTCCTGTTAGCTTGGTGTCATCTACAAATTTGATGAGTTCCCCATCTATCCCCTTGTCCAAATCATTCATAAAGTTGTTGAAGAGAACTGGGCCTAAAACAGAGCCTTGAGGTACCCCACTGTATATTTCCCTCTATGTAGATGCGGTTCCATTGAGGACTACATGTTGATTGCGGTTAATCAGCCAGTTATGAATCTATCTGATGGAGATGCTGTCTAACCCACATTTTTTTATTTTATCAAATAGTAGGTTATGGTCTCCTTTATCAAACACCTTATTGAAGTCCAAGTAAATTATATTGACAATATTCCTCTGGTCCATTGATTTTATCACTTTGTCAAAGAATGCAATAAGATTAGTCTGGCATAATCTCTGTCTATCTATCAACTGTATTTATTTATCTCACTGTGTTGATCACTTTCTACCTATCTATCATCTATCTACTGTATTGATTTCTCTTTCTATCTCTCTATCTACCACATCTATCTCTATCTTCCTGTCTCTATCACTATCTATCACCCATACTCCTTTTTAGTTGGAAGTTGGACACATATAATGCACTGGTTGGATATATGCTTTAATACCGGTTTGTCCATAGCAAATTTGCCACCTGTTGAAAATATAAGAATGAAAAAAGTGATGCAGTTATTGAAATACCATTCAGTACCAAAGGATAGACCTCAATTCATGACAAAAAAAGCTTTAAGACCAAAGTCTGTTCAGTATACACTATGGACAGATTGCCTGCTTGAATAGATGGCATACTTTTTAAGCACACATATTGCTAGTGAAGAAGAAGCAAAAGGATCTTTCAGCTTATCAGAGAATTCTTTATGCAGCCATGGTGGTTTATTTGAGAGCTGTTATTTTCTTCTTCATTTGCATTGTGGTAGACTGGACTCACTTTTCAAAATTTCTCAAGCTTCTTGAGTTGTTTTCACTTTGAGGATAGTCATCCATGGAATCCTTCTCAAGCTCTATCTAAGTTTACTGAAATTAGTTCTCTTAAAGTTCAAGATTCTACTTTGTCTTTGTTCTATGACTTGTGCTTGCATTATGTTGAATTCCAATATTGCATGATCACTTCCCCCAGGGTTCCTTTAGCCTCAACATCTTCTATCATTTCATCTCTATTAATGAGAATTGTCCAATATGGCTGATCCCCTAGTTCCCTTCTTTTTTGGGGAGGCAGGGGGAGACAACTGCTAGGTTTGTCAGGAACCTGTTTGATCTTCCACTTGGTACAGAGTTTGTCTTTCAGTTGATATCAGTATAGTTAAAGTCTCTCATTACTATTGTGATGTGCTTCCTACATACTTCAGTTAATTGACTAGCAGTGGAGAAAACATGGTAACTGCTCACATGCAATGGCTAATTAATCCAAATGTATGCAGATTATACCTTGAAAGGGGGATAAAGTATTGTTCAGATGCTAGTTTTTATTAATTGAAGTACAAAATCTAATCTGACAAAATCTAATTTTAGCTAGTGCACCACTGGCTTATGCTGATTAAATGAATTTAATGAAGCTTCCTAGTAGCCTTCTTGCAATTAAGAAACCTTCTCCCCACCAACATGACTTCCATGTTTGCCATAAACTCAGCTTCAATGAATGCATGAGTATTTATGTCGCATGGGTTCCTCTTTCCCAAGGAGCATTCCTATTTGTAGTTAGTCACTGTATGCGAGATGGATGGCCATACAAATTTGATCAACTGCTAAATGAACAAATAAATAGTTGTGTTCGATGAACACTAATGCAATATTAATGGCTATGAGGAAGTATGTAAGTTATTGTTTGTGGTATGCATTCCATATGTTGACTTTTTTCAGAGGCTGCCTTCTTCCCTTGAAGGGATATTTATGCACTGGACTAGTGGTAAATCTATACTGTCACCAGTGAACATGAATATAAATAATTTGCTGTATGTGGCACTATGTCAATAAGGGGTGTCCAATCTTGGCAACTTTAAGATCTGGGGATTTCAATTCACAGAATTCTTAGGCTACCCATGCTGGCTGAAGAATTCTGGGAATTGAAGTCCATAAGTCATAAAGTTGCCAAGATGGGAAACCCAATGTAAACTGTGAGGTATGGTAGCCTATTACTATCCAGTGTTGTCTCCTTAATTTGCAACCTTTTTTCACCGCAGACACCATCGGTCTGGAGCCTCTTATAGGCTAAAATCAGGTGGAGTAGAAGCAAAGTACAATCAAAATTGGTGGGAGGGACTTTGAGGGGACTTTCTTTCTTAATCTATTTCTCTTCTGCCACATACAATTCAAATGGAAGTCTAGATTAGTGAGTTGCTTTCATTGAAAAATGTTTCTAATACCTACAGTCTGCAAGAAAAAAACCAAGCTCGGGGAGCGCTGAGGACCTTGCAGTGATTTGCTTAATAACTTTCTGACAGTGAGAATAATCAACCAATGGAACAGCTTATCCTCTGAAGTTGTGGGAGCGCCATCACTTGAGAATTTCAAGAAGAGATTGGATGCCATTTGTCAGAAATGGTGTAGGGTCTCCCGCTTGGGCAGGGGGGTGGACTAGAAGATCTACAAGGTTCTTTCCAACTCTGATTATCTGTTGTCTGTTAACTATGGCAAAAATGGTTGCAAAATTGGTCACAACATGTAACAATTGCCTTGCTTTGCAACAGAAATTCTGGTGCCAATAGTGGTCGCGTCAAAGATATCCTGTAAATTGCTTTTGGAAGAAGGCTTGTCCCTTAATTCTGATATTTTCACTGAAGAGCTTCTGATCAGTTTCTGAAGAAGCCAGCATAGCTAGGACCTTAGTTTGAGTAACATGAAGAAGGGTGAATATCTTTTAGCAAAATAAAATAAATGGTGCAGTTAGGTAAGTGTAGGAAACCAACAATATGTTTCATAGGTTTGCTGCTAAAGTTTTCAGTTTCTTCTCTTAAATTTTAATCTACATGGAAACATGTTTTAAGTCAGACCCAGGCATTTGCCTATGCTCTTCAGAGCAATTGAAAGCATGTACAGCTGAGGGAAAAATCATTATTAATTTTCCTATTTGTACATGTGCATATTTTAAAACATATTGAAAATAAGGCCAACTGTAATTTGGCAAAAGATAGCTATAAAATTCGAGGAGTTGTTCCTGAAAAAGGTGACAAGACAAAAAGGGAGAAAAGATATATGAGCAAAAGAGAGCACATTTTAAATAGCACTGAAGAAATTGCTTGTACTACATTTTTATGATTAACAAACATGATTTAAAATAGGGGAATTCAGATGGACCTCAGTTGTAGCCCAACTTAGAAATTACTTATGGATCTTAATCAAAAATAAAATGAGAAGTAGATCATTGTTGATTTGCATATGGTGATTAATCTACATGCACAAAAGAAAATTCCATATTGCTTAGCACCAAGGCTAAGAGTATGCAGACAAAATTTAGATATAGCTTAAGGCAAGGGCTGATAGGTTAAATCTTATATTAGGGGATGAGAGGCTATTTGTATTTTCATTTCTTTAAAAATGTTTAAAGGTTTAATTTTTCACCAGCCAGATTGACTTTTTAGAGGAAACCACCAAGAGTCAAGGACTTAGTCTGTATTTTGCATTTATATATTTATTTCTTTGTTTGCTTGCTTTTTTAAAAAAAAAATTATCTATTTCACAGTATTTGTAACTTGCCCCAAACTGCGGATTCTCTCCAGAGTGCCACAGAAAAAAAAAAACATCGAATAAAAATTAAAAGAGATTCCTTCCTCCTCTCCCCCAGATAGCTACATTAAACATTAAAAAGCATAATTAAAAGCATAATGGGATAGTTTTATTTTAACAGCTTTATAAAATGCTGGGAGAAAAGGCAGAGATATCCCCAGTTTTGGCCTATCAAAACTATAGTCTGCCCATCTTTGAAGGTGGCCAAGAGAGAATGAAAAAACTTCCCACATTATTTTTATAGTTTTTATTTTTACCAGCATCATAAAGAATATTTTGGGTTGAACAGTAGCAGCTGTATCAAGATAGGCTACATTACTCTAGGACAGTGTTCCTCAATTTTGGTGATGTTTAAGATGTATGGCCTTCAATTCCCAGAATTCCCTAGCAAGCAAGCAATAGAAAATTTGCTGGTTCATTCAGATAAATGAAGATTTAGACCCAAGAAAGTGAGGGTGAACTGCTGCCTCAGACTAGTGTGGCATGATATGATAACCCATCTGATAAGCTGCAAATAACAATAAATAAACTTTATTAAAAAAATCTAAAGGAAAAGATTTATTAGACAAAATTAAGAAATTCAAGAACTATCAAGCAGTCATGTTCCTGTTAAAATCACAATACTCTATTACAATATATTTAAAAGGAATGGGTAGCATAATTTAAATTCAAACTTTCATGAATCTTCCTCAAAACCATGCCTGCTGGATATTCTCTGAAAGAAAGAAAATATTAATGATGATTTGATATTGGAACCCCTGTGAGTTCAGAAGAGAGAGTGGATTTTTCTGGACAGAAAAATAATATTTTTATTTTAAATATTATATATTATGGAATATATATTCATTTCTTCCATAAGCAACAGAGGAAAATCATAATCCACTTAATGGATATTGCCCCAGTAAGTAGCCTTTAGGGCCAAGAATGGATCTGAACTCAGATCCCTCTGAATCAAAACTAGCATTTCAGACCATAGCATCATTCCATTTAAACAGGAGGAAAGAGAAGGTTAAAAATTAAAATTAATGGGGAAAATAATCACAGCTTTCTCTGACTTGGCACCTTCCAGATTTTCTGGAACAGCAACTCCCAAATTTTCCAGCCAAGAGTTTTGCTAGAGACCTTGGAAATTACCATTCTGGAGGGCTGTCAGGTTAAGAAGGATTGGTATAATATGATAGAACAGGTGAGTCAAGCAACAGCCTGGGAGCAGAGCAGGTAAGCGGGTAGGTGGTTTTCGACAGCCATGCCTCCCTTGACTTCATCACATGCTCATTTTCAGTGCCTCCTCCTCCTCACACCACCTCTGTCTGTTTTTCCCACCCCAACCCCCTTTTCATCTCCATCCATTGCTCCTATCCCTACCCCTCCCTTTATTCCACTGCCCACCAAATCTGGGCCCCACAGGCGCCCGCCGCCTGCCACCGACAGCATTTGACTCCTCTGCCACCTCCTGGTTCCTGCATGACTACAATGCCAACGCAGCTCCTTGGAAGCATGAGTAGGAGGCCTGGAAAACAGGGAATTGGTGAGTAGGCTTTCCCCATTGCTCTCCATCCCCTTGACTCACACTTTCAGTTTGGTCTACTTGCACCTTGCAACCCCCTCCAAAAGAACATTTGACATAACTTTGAAGGTTCCTCCTCTTCCTCCAACTCAGGTTCTTGATTTCATTCAGGCTTCTCTGGTGGTAGAACAACAGCAAAAAGGGGCCATAAGAACTGCATTGTTGGCAGGGAAGACATCTGAGGAGAAACAAAAAGTAACAACAGGCTAGGCTAGATTGTCCCACACAAACACTGTTTTTAATTTTTTTACTGATTTTCTTTTTGCAAAAAGTTTTTGACATTTGAAAGCATTACAAATGTAATCACCTCTTTGTACAGGTAGTCTTCGACTTACAACTACAATTTAGTCTACAATTCTGTTGCTAAATGAGGCAGTTGTAAAGTGCATTCTGCTTCATTTTTTGACTGTTTTTGCCATCGTTGCTAAGTGAATCACTGCAGTTGTTTAGGGAATTGTGTAGTCATTAAGAAAATCTGCCCTCCCCACATTGACTTTGCTTGTTAAAAGCTGACTGAAGGTTACAAATAGTGATCACATGAACCTAGAACACTACAATTGTTATAAATGCATACCGGTTGCCATGCATCCAAATTTTTATCACATGATGATAGAGATATTGCAATGGTAATAAGGGTGAAAACTGGCCATAAATCATATTTTTCAGTGCTCCTGTAACTTTCAATGATTACTCAACAAATGGTTGTAAGTCAAGGACTATCTGAACAAGAGTCTAATACAATGCTATCAGCTTTTCAACTCATTGGCATCTCATTCTTGTTTCATGTTTCAGCCAGCCTTCGGATGTTCCTCTGTGTGAACTAAAATGGGACCGAATCATATTCCCTTTTTTTTAGCACAGCAGACCACATATAACATTAAATCTTGGAATAATGTTTAGGGGATCACAGAACTTTAATGAAGGTGTCTCGTAAGTCATTAATAAAACCTTCTACTTAGTGCAAGTTATATTTCTTGGGAAAGTGAGTTAATTTTAGGAATAATTTAAAAATATGACTAACTATGACTGAAGTAGGGAGCCTGCATGATCTGGATTGCAAAGCTCTGCAGAGGATGGCAGCAAAGAGATACAGTACAGAAAATCTGTTTCTTGCTTCCCTCCAGTGGTTGAATAGGGGATTGATTGATTGATTGATTGATTGATTGACTGATTGATTTGAAACCCATATCTGCTATCCTTACAGAAGATTTCTAATACAGGTAGTCCTCGATTTATGATCACAATTAAGCCAAATTTGTTAAGTGAGGCAGTTGTTAAGTGAGTTTTGCTCCATTTTATGTCCTTTCTTGCCAGAATTGTTAAGTGAATCACTGCAGTTGATAATAGCAATAGCACTTAGACTTATATACTGCTTTACAGTGCTTTATAGCCCCTCTCTAAGGGGTTTACAGAGTCAGCACATTGCCCCCAACAATTTGGGTCCTCATTTTATCCACCTCGGAAGGATAGTTGGCTGAGTCAACCTGGAGCCTGGTGGGATTTGAACTGCCAAATTTTAGGCAGCTGGCTGCAGAAGTAGCCTGCAGTACTGCACTCTAACCACTGTGGCACAGAGGCTTGTTAAGTGGATCTGGCTTCCCCATTCACTTTGTTTGTCAAAAGGTTACAAAAGGCAATCACATGATGTTGAGACACAGCCACAGTCATAAGTGTGAACCATCTGAATTTCGATTACATGATCGTGGGAATGCTGCAATTGTGAAAAACAGTCAGAAATCATTTTTTTTCATTGCCCTTGTAAGTTTGAACAGTCATGAAATGAACTGTTGTAAATCGAGGACTACCTGTAAATTAGACCATTTTTTATTTTACATGTATACTGCCTGATTAGAAGACTAATTATTATTCTTATATAATCCTGTAGCCTTTTTCCCTCAAATGCCATTTTCTAGATCATTGACCCTGTTGCCCCTTAGCAATGCTAATTAAATATATGCTGCTACTGTATTGGACATAGAATTTATATTCTGTTGCAATGGCCAAAAGCTATTAAAATGTTACTTCCATGAGGTTATTCCTTATCCTCATTAAAGCCATTTAAATTGGCAGTGATCATCTTTTGTACCACTAACAGCCTAATATTATCACTGTCAACCTATTTATGACTATAAAAATAGTTCTCTTGAATAAGAGACCTTCTAGTATTATAGGAAAGAGGAAAAACCTTTGTGTAATCAATTGTACGCCATTCTCGTTTTACCACTTTTAATTTTAGATTAGAAACCTGCTTGTTCAGATGAAGAACCCTCCCCCCCGATCCAAGTTTTTTTTCCCCTGGACTAAACATTTTTGTACATTTCACCAAATTTGTAGTGTAAATATCCACTTAATGAGTTTATTATTTCTTTTAAGAAATTATATGCTGTACTGAGCTGTAATATATTTTGGACTAAGTTGGACTAACAATTTATGACAGACTTTTTAATATGCCAAATATATCACAAATAAAGGTTAAATTGTATTTGGAGAGCTGTCAAAGAACAATTCACATTTTCTTTTAATTAGATGTGTTTCTCAGAGTTGGCAACTTTCAAATACATGTGCTCCAGTCCCCAGAATTCCCTAGCCAAAACAAAGTTGCCAAGTCTCAGAAACAATGAATTAGTTGCAGAGACTACCTTCTGTTGGAATATTAACTGGGAATAGCATCAGGACAATCTTGTTTGAGCTTGGAAGTAAAGCAGTGTCTGCTATAGTTAGGACTAGAGAAAACTCAGAAACTTCCCAAACCTTTCATTGGAAAAACTTACTGGTCTAAAAATGGTGTCCAACTAAGAAGGGCAAGACAATAACTTTGCCAATCAATAGTTAGGATGTAGGATGGATACACAGGATACTTGACCAACTCTTTTTCTTTTACAGTAAACCAGGACCTGTTCAGTGCTGAATTGATAACTGGCATGTTCATTACTATGGAAGACAAGCTCATGGTTTTATTCAGGCAGAAAGGGTATTTACACATATCCATTTATCACTGTAAGAGATTGTGCTGGGGTGTCTACAGGGAAGTGGTAAAAAATTAGTCCAAGATGGCAGCCACAACAATGGGTTTGAAATCCTGTCTCCTTTTTTATCTAGGATCAAGATACCACAAAGTTTGAGAAACCTCACAGTACAAGTAGTCCTCGACTTACAACAGTTCCTTTAGTGAGCGTTCGAAGTTACTATGGTACTGAAAAATGTGACTTGTGGCTGTTTTTCACACTTACAACCATTGCAACCATCCCCATGATTGTGTGATCAAAATTCAGATGCTTAGCAATTGGTTCATATTTATCACAGTTGCTGTGTCCTGGGGTTATGTGATCATCTTTTGCAACCTTCTGACAATCAAAATCAATGGGGAAGCTAGATTCTCTTAACAATTGTGTTACTAACTTAATAAATGTAGTGATTCACTGAACAACTGTTGAGAGAAAGGTTGTAAAATGGGGAGGAATCACTTAACAAATATCTCACAAGAGAAATTTGGGGATCAACTGTGCTCATAAGTCAAGGACTACCTGCAGTGATTTCCATGTGTGTATTTATATAGAGAGCAGGGTTTCTAACCTCAGCAAATTTAAAATGTGTGAAACAGGCTGGGGAATTCTGGGAGCTGAACTCTGTACATCTTAAAGTTGCTGAACTTGAGAAACACTAATATACAGCAGTATATGCAAATATGCAAACCAGCAGATTTTTAAATCCTATTTTTAAGCAATGCTTTTCTATTATTGAAGTGATACTTACAGTTAAGTATTTATACTGTCACTGTAAATCTCTGTCAAGAACTTAGATCTACACAATCAGGCAATGTATTAGTATTAGGCAATTCACTTAACTGCACTCCCATTTTATATAACTCTGGGACATGGGCATACATGTACATATGCACAGGTTACCAAAGGAGTTTTTTTCCTCTCCAATTTCTGAAAAACAAATCATACAAGAAGGATGTATCAGGCTATCTCTTCATTCTTATCTTCTCTTCTCTTCTATGGTACAGATAAAATAACAATTAACTACTTCAGGTTAATCATAAGCCATAACATATCACTTTAAAATTAATTATAAAAGTTTATTGGTGTTTAACAGAAGACCTACAAAAAGACTCAAACCCAGGGAGTCATACAGTAAGGGAATCAACAAGGAAAGGAAAGTGATCAAGCATGAGCAGATGTGAACATATTGTAAGGATGTAATTTTTAGGCATGATGTTAATTTCAGTCTCAGAGCTCAGAGTATATATATTCCATACATAGATTTCTCCAACCAGTGGTGCTCGGGATTTGTGAGGCCCTCCAGAGGCTGGGTTGGGAATTACAGGAGCCAAAGTTTAACGCATGGAAAGGGTACCATGTTCGGGAAAAGCTTCTTTGGTACGCATGCAGACAAGTTGCAGTCCCCCTTTTTTTTACAATCAGGATTAAAATTCAAAAGAGACAGCAGCAAAGCTGGGCCAAGTCGCTCAAAATTTTGCTGGTTTGGGTAGAGTGCCAATATCTTCATTTCTATTCTTTTCAGCTATCATATATATAGACACAGATTCATACATACCTTCCTAATTCCCCCTCCTCCCCCGCTCCCATGTCCTATGTGCTTTGGCTTTATTTCATTATTATCTGTTTTCATTTTCAGGGCAAATATTGCGCCTGTCCATGGAAGAGAACGATGGGGAGTCCCATAGCCCTAGAACTGATAGTTGGGGTGTCAAACAGTACCTGTCCTTAAAGCATAGAGTGGAGGAAAAAAGAGAATGTTTTAAAAAGCAGCATTTTTCAAACCTGACAACTTTAAGATGTGTACACTTCAATTATCAGAATTCCTCAGTCAGCCATGCTGGCTGGGAATTCTGGGAGTTAAAGTCCATACCTCTTAAAATTGCCAAATTTGAAAAACATCCTTTAAAGGGACATTGAAGATGGACATCATTAGGGGAACAAATTGATGGAGCATGTGGTTATGGGTACAGAGTTGAGGTGATATTGGGAGGAGCTGAATTGTTGAAAGGGTAAAAAAAACAGACAATACAATCCATGACTCCACTGAGTCACAGAGATAGGTAACATCTCAATACCATCCATCATGAGAAAAGCTTCTTCTTCCTGGCAGAGATGGGGCTTCCCTCGTGTTCTTCCCAATGGTGGGCTGCATCAATATTTGATTCCAATTAATGCCCCATTTCATACGTCTTGTAGGGTCTGCCCTGTATTCTCGTAACGCCCCGACTGCGTGAGCCAGGTACGTATCTTGTGCCATACACCTCAGCCTGCTTATTTATACACCTGGGGGTTACTGGGGAAAATTTTCCATTTTTCACAGGCAACTGGTTAGAGAGGTCTGGATGAAGCTGAGGCTTCACGCCAGCCTCTGATTCAGGGATTGGGTGGAGAAGGACAAAAATCCAAAACAATTCCATCAAATAGCCTTTAGACTTCTTGTCATGGACTAATTGCTTATGCCAATATGTGTAGCCCCAAAGGATTGAAAAAATTAAATCATGAAGATTCTGTGCATTAGATGCAATTTTTAGGGGAATCTAGGGTTGGTTGCACAGTTTAATTGCCCAGCAGTACCATGTTTCTCGCTTTATGCTTTCCATTGGACAGATTCAAACAATTTTGTCCATCCAAATTCTTGCTATTCACACTTTTTTAATTTTCCTGTGTGTGCAAATCAGTGCTCCTCTCTTTTTTCCATGTGCCCATTGTTTTGCATATGTTTACCTAAGCATCTGTGTTATGAACACATGCAAAACCCCAAATCATGGCCAAGGAAATAAAGGAGTGGCTTGCCCTGGTTGCAAAATTAAATTCTGAGTGTAGACAACAACAGTGTGTGCAAAAACAGGTAAGTGTCAAACAGAGTGGCTGGTGAAATGTTTGGATGTTGTTGCATGCCAAGGAAGCTTGGCTTCCCATTTGCACATTCAAAACTAGTGCTAATGGGACAGAAACAATACAATGCATTTGCATGCATACCTTGTTCAAGCTGCAGGTGAATCTAAAGGATAAGCGTGCAATCTGCTGCTTAGTTGCATTTAATTTAAAGAGTTGCACTTGAAAATAAACTGGATAGTCTCCTTGCTTCTTAAGTTTTGCCTCATTCAAGTAATTCTGGACAATTTTAGAGAATTGTACAGTAAAAAGTAAAAGTTTGCTTGGTGTGAGCGAACCTTAGAATGTGCAAATTATTCCTGTGTAAGTAAAAATAAACCGATGAGCACAGGAAATCTGCACTTTGCACGTGCTGTTATTCCTTTCACTCCATACTGTGTGTCAAAAGAAAGGGTGAGCACATGCTGATTATTTGCAAAACTCTCCTTCTTCTGCACACAAAGGAGTGAATGTTTGCCTGCACAAGCTATCCTGCTTAGCACTTCCAGCCCGTGTGATCAGGTATTTGTGTCTTTCTTTGTTCCCAGCTCTGATTACCGCCTGAGACTGGCTGGGCATGTGAACTCCAGCGCTCCCTGGAGGAGGTCAGCCCTGCTCTGCTTTCACTCCAATCTCACTTGTTGCTTTTTGTGTGGTGTTGGGGGCTGCTGGCAAATAAATAAGGAGGCCTTAGGACATGGTCCTCTGTCTTTAGTCAGGTTTCTCTCTCCTGCTCAGGACTGAGTTGGGTATCTCACCAGGTCTATTTGGATGTGTTTGCATGACTCCTCTGGTTAACTTATTGTCAGTTATGGAATCATAAACTAATCAAATTAGCTAGGTTAGCACATCATTGTTAGGCTAAATCATTGTGACCTTGTTTCTGTTTATTGTGTCATGTGAACACATCATATGTGTAGCAGGGCTGAACAGCACCCATCTCTGATACAGAATAACACTTTTGCACGAAAGTACAAGTAGTTCTCAATTTACAACCTTTTGTTAATAGTTATGATGGACTCAAAAAGATGTACTGATATGACCGTTGTATTGCACCTGCTATCTGTACTGAGTTATGAGAGAGAGGGAGGGGGAGGGAGGGAAAGAGGGAGTTTGGCTTCCATAAGCTAAGGAATTGCATCAGATTTGTAATAGATTTAGTGCAATATTCTGATCAGAAAGCTAATGCCTCTCTGTTACACACTGTGAATATGTAAAAGCATGATTATCTGATAATAGGAGCATGCTTTGTAGAGTGTCCGTGGGTTGACATGTAATGACTTACAACCTGCATGCAAACATACAAAAGCATTACATACTGTATACCATGCCATTATATGTCTGCAGAGTGCACACTGATATATGGAGTGATATACTTTACATGTATATTGTACTATACCTTGAATCATCAGTTTCCAATTTGCAACAGTCTGCAGTATGTATACTGAAGTGCTGCAGATAGGCTACACAAGCACAACAATGGATCTCCTGATATTCATTTGTATTGGTCTAGATCAGCCTTCTACTATTTGGTGGTCTTCAGATGTATAAGATTAAAACTTCCATAATTCCCAGATAGCATGAGTAGTTTAGCTGGAGAATATCAGGTTGGAGATGGATAGGTGGCTGGATAGAATGATAGCCAGATTAACAGATCAATATTCAATAAACATACATACTATATTTTCATAATATACCATAAACATCTCAGAATAGCATATGTAATGTGTGTTCTCCACTACTTTCTTTTAATGGAAAGAAGTGTTTTTAATAAAACAAATATTAAAAAGTAAAACAAATTCCATGCATATTAACATTAGCATATACATTATACAGGGTTTTTCAAACTGAATTCTCTTTGAATTTGATGGGGTTCCCTGAGAAACTAAGAGGCAAAAAAAACCCTTAACTAACTTGAATATATAATGTTAAATTATATGCACAAACTTCATTTTATTAGCAATATTTATCCCTAGAGTTTTGCCTTTTGATCAGGAATTCCAATTTTTTAACAGGTTCTATAGCCTGAAAATAATTGAATACCCATCCTCCTACCCTCAGTTATATGACTCATGTGTCGGCCAGGTTTAACCTGGAACATACCTGTATATTTAAAGTATGTTTCATATATCCCTTCTTCAAACAGCATGTTAATTACTTGCATTACATTAATATTATGAATATACTTTTAATAGTTTTACCCTCACATGCGCCATCTGGAATAAACTCCCATTTAATACAGATCATGCTACCAAGAGTCTTACCAGGTGTTATACTACAGAATCTTATAACCAACTGTGCATTTACCTTTGAAAGAGCTTCAAAGTTTGCATTGAGGCCTCTCCATCTTTCAACATTCTTAGGCTGCCTCACTCCGTCCCAGAACCAACACCATTTTCAGAGCAGCTTTTTCCCAATGTGATGAGCACAATGAAATGTTTCTTCCATTGGGAGAAGGTGTGTGGAGACAAAGGTATGGGGCCCTGTAGAGTAGGATGCAGGCCCCAAGGCCTATGGGGCGGGAAGCAAAGTAGGAGATGGGAGAGGTGCAGAATAGGCCGCATGTGAGCTCGGAAAGTACCACACTGTAGGCTAGGGCTTCTTCTCAGCCTCCATTTAATGACCATATCAGAAAAAGTGGTGGGGGTTCTTAAGCAGAATGATCATGTAATTGCCTCGCTTAATGATCATTACAACTTTCAACCATAATGGCCAGACTCCATTAAAGTTGTGTATCAAGGGCTACCTGTAAGGGCCTAAGAACATGGCTCTTCCAGTTGGCCTGTGGCCCCAATCGGTGAATAGCACAATGGAGAGGGTTGATCGAGTAACAATTGATCCTACCTCCCCCATTGTGCCTCTGCCCTTTCCACAGGTCCTTTGGGTGGCCAATAAATTTTATAAATAAAAACCAAATGTGTAATGACTAGCTGCCTACCAAAGCAGGCTTTAGTTTGCTGGTTGTTACTTTCCTGTATGAGATACACAAAACATTTAAGTCATGACATGTTCTATTCCCATGCATCTCCTCAACAGGTATATTGTTGTATGAAGCAAGTTTGGCCTGCATGGTTTTGTCTGTATTGCACAGTCGGCTGTGAGTTGTGTAGCAAACACGTAAATAGTGACAGCGAGGATCATCTACATAAATAAGTGCAAAATAAGGGGAAAAACAGGTTTGTAGGAGAGGGGACAGAATGGAGGGTCATGGTGGGAATTGCTTTGGCAGCAAATGGGTTTTTCAGATTAAATTCCTCCTCCCCTATACAATCTGTGATCCTTATAATTATCAGCCTTTCTTTCTTTAGGATAAACTGGCAAGCTTTTTTTCCTTCTCTTATGCAGGATATGCCCTTTATTTTTTTCTGCCTGCATTTTATATATTTTGGAATGGTTGGGGTTGGGAGGGTGTTATATAGATGCCAAACAGAATTATAAAGTTTAGCCACTATAAATTGAATTAGGGAAAATAGGTGTCTAGGAGTATTTTTAATAAGCTTTTTTTCTGGCATTCTACTTTTGAATGAAGATGAATCTTATTTGGGGGAACAATTCCCATCTGGAACAGTAACAACTCCATTCCAGAGGTATCCAGAGGAGGGAAGTTAAAAAAAATTAAGATAGTAGCCAGAACTGTATGATTGAAGTTTCATTCTTTTTTCACATATGCTGAAACAAACTTAAAAGGGGCAGGGTTTCAATTCACATGTTTGTGGCCACCGTATTGACTTTTTGACAAACCCCCTGAGGACACCACAAATTAATAAAAGAAAAGACAGGGCCTTGTACTCTTAAATTCTGCTTTTCAGAACAGATTGTCCTTTGTAAATAGGAAAAGCTAAAGGGAAATGACAATCTCTGCTGCTCATTGCTCTAACAGTGCTGTGAGAGCCTGTAGGGCAGTCTTTTCAAGCTTAGCCATTTTAAGATGCATGAACTTCAACTCCCAGAATTCCCCAGCCAACAAGGAATTCTGAAATTGAAGCCCACACATCTTGAAAACAACCAGATTGAGAAATGCTACTATAGGGTGTAATTTCTGAAGTGCTGAACCATAGCCATAGAAAATCAGAACTCAGTTTGCTGCTGAGAGGGTGATACCATTAAAACAAAAAAGGGAGAGGCCTATTTCAACCAAATATGGTTCCATCAATAAAAGATGGAATAATCACATAACAAAAAAGGAAATAAAAATAGACAATAGTTTTCAATTCAGGTGGAAAGGGGCAGCTCATTTCCAAATTTGTTATCCCAGAATTGTCCCCTTGATTGTAATAATAGCAACCAAATAATCTCTGCCTAGTAGGATTCTCATACCCACACATCACTTGCTTTGCTAATCTGTGTTCTGAAAGGCCTGTGGGATTGGAGGAATTTATGATACTACCGGGAAGTAAGCAAGAATTCATTTGAAGCCCGGATGGAACAATACATACCAGCCTAATCATTAGATATTGTTTTGATTTAAATAATTATTAAGTTTTTTTGGAATCAATTATTATACAGTTCAAAGTTGAGCTTTGATATAGAATATGACATGGGTTTGTCATGGTTGGTGGTTTGCGATGCTGGTAAAGATGCAGGCTAAGGTCTAAAATGAAGGAATCAGGGCATTTCCAGACAATGTTTTCAGTGGACAATTATTCTGCTTTATTCATAGCATTTTAAAGGAGCAGAAATCCAGATGAGCCTGTTTTCTATCCACTTTTTAAAAAAACACTGAAAAAAGAATGAAAGAGAAGATGGAATTGTTGCACTAATGCTTTTGACTGGCTTTAGTAGGTCACTCACTGGCAATACCTTCAACCAGATTTAGCAGTTTTATAAGCTAGTTAGCTGTTGTATTTAGTGAACTCTGCTGATCTAGGAACTGCCCTACAGCTGTCTAGATAGCATTATAGTAGTACTGAAATAGCACAGTTTGGTTTTTTGAAGGTCCAATTGTCCAATTGTGTTGAGAATGCAAATTTCTAAAGAGTACCAAATTGTGAAAAGACTGTTCTAAACCTTCACAAAGTGTGACTTAATATTAGTGAAATGCTGCTTTAATTAAAACAAAATAAAACCAAGTATCCCAGTTTGGACCGTACAGCGAGCATCTCTGCAGCTGATGAAGAATTAGGAATGGAGGAGAAAAAGCTGCTGTTTCAGAAATCATGATTATGAAACCACAGATTTTTAAATGCAGCGAACATCGGGGTAAATGGAGCAGATCTGAATCAGTGTAAAGTTATCAGTGAAACATAGCAGAAAGTAGCTTTTTCCCCTCTGTACGCTATTGAGATTGCCTCACAGAATGCCATTAAGTCTTAACCTGACTTGTGTTTTCACTCACTTCTCTCATCTCTCTCTTTTCTTCCTGACAGCACTCCCCACAGGCTATGAGAAGTCCCACAGCCTGAACAGCATTGCTGGTCTACCTCCATCTCCAGCACCCCTATCCTTTGGCTCACCTGGTTCCGTCCGACGTCCTCGCTCGCCCATCCCTTCCATACTCTAGAGACACACCAGGAATGCTTGGGGTTAGCTTGTATGTTTGTTTCTTTAAAAACAAGAAGGAAAAGGAAAAAGAAAAGGTAATGCCAAAAAATAAGGGGGGGGCAGAGTTAAAGGCAAAGAAAACACTCTCTGCCAAATGCATTGGAATACACAAAATGCGGGAGACACCCATACAGGTGTTGTTGCACTAAATTTGCACTTTCTGGAGCATCCATGAGAATTCTGAGGCCTGAAGCCTTCGATCCCTGTAGTTTTGAATCAGGAGTACAGCTTAAGCATCTACTGCAGGAGGAAGGGTGAGGGATGGTTTGCTCTGAAAATCCAAACACTCCAAAAGCAGGAGACGAGATGTGTCAAGGACAAACATTGCAGGAAAGAGCCCAAGGCCCTCCTGTCTGGATTCTCTGCATCCTTCCCTTCATCTACCTTATCAGACTGCACAATATTTCTCTGACCCTGGCTTTGCAGTTTTTCTCTCTCTGTTTAATGCTCTTTCCCTTTTCATCATCTTACTCAGGACTGTAATGAGCCATAGAGCCTTCCTTCCTTCCTTTCCTTCTGTTTTGTGTTTCTCGGTCTGCATCTTGTTATCTTCGTTTGTTTTTCTGTCCTTCCTATCTATCTCTGAACTTTTCCCACAGTAAAATCTATCTCTATGTTAAATATTCCTTCACAAATAACATGTTTCCAGTCTTTCTACCTGTCTCTCTCTTAACTTTCCTTATTTCCTTAATGAGCGGTTCTCGTTCTTTAAACACATGAACCCTCCACTGTTTCTCTGAAGAAGGCCATCCACTCATCTGCCTTGGGTCTTCTGTTGTTCCTTGGAATTGTTCTTCTGTTCTGTGCATGGATCTTCCATCAATCACAAGCAATAAGGTCAGACTCTCCCTTCTGCCTGGATGCATGATAACGACTTTCCTATGATGTAGATAATCCAAGAATAACCAAGTTCCCACAGATGAAAGAGCTGAAGGTAAGCGCAGAGACCAGGATGGGGTCTGGGAGAAGGCAACTCCAGCATCTGACTAGGTTTAAGGAGAAGCTAGAGAACCCGCCTCCTCCTTTTGCCTCTCTCTCCTTTCTTCTCTTTTGTTTGTTTCTTTTTCCACACACAGAAAAGGACAACGGAGCACTACTTGTTGAGGTGGGTGCTTTCACTGTGATTTTTTTTTCCTCTTTCCATCCAAAGTTGAGGTGGGATGCTTGTTTGATCTGATTGCAAAAAAACAAAAACAAAAACCAAACAAACCCACAAGAGTGTGGAAAACAAAGAGATATGAGAATAACAACCAAGAGAACGCAGGAAAAAGAAATTTATTTTTCAACTGAAAAAGAATAACCACAGGATCAGAAAATTTATTGGCAACTGCACAGGGAAATGTTTTCCGATGTTTCTTCTGAAACAAGAAAATATAGGACATGTCACTGAGCACTTGAGTATGGGACACCTGGTTTTTTCAAAGCAATGCTGCTGATACAGACACACACAAAAAACAAGGAATAGCACCACCGAGCTAAACTATTTAGAATCTGCATTTTTCAAGCCAGCATGTATTTGCATGTAATACTATAAGCGACAATATTTAATGTTATATGCAAAAGCAAATGAAAAAAAAATGACAAAAAAGAAGTACAAAAAAGCAAAAAGAAGTATACTTTCCTTCAGGACTTGAAATCCCCTGCAACAAAAAACATCACCAAATTTAGCAAGTACCCCCTCCCCCTGATCTGTTTTCATCCCGCAAGGGGGTAAGAAGCACTGTACATTGAAGGAGGTGGATGTATCCTAAAGGGCTTTTTCCTTCCCTGGGCATGTAACACGGATGGCGATAAGATGCTGGTAGAGCAAGCCCTTTGTCCTAGAGCAAAATCCAAGAGTTTCTTGTTTGTTACGAAAATGTTCATATGATCTGAAATGACACAAGGGGAAAGAATAGCTTATACTCATTGTTAATTCACATAGTAAATTCCAGAGGAGAAGACAGTGCAGGGGGGTGGGGGAGCAAGGCTGGCATTTTATTATGTGAACATTGAGGAAGTAGTTTGGCAGGAATATAAAAGGCAGAATTTGGTCAAACTGGGAACACGACATTGAGAAATACTGTACTACAATCCCTTGTATATATAGGCGTTACCTTTAGCTGACATATATTTTAGCACAGGAATTCTGTTTCATCAGAGTGATGTAAAACTCCAAACGGTGTATTCCTTTTCTAGATGTTATCTTATTGGAGGCTACCAATCTTCAGTGCCTCAGCTTCCATTCAAAACCTGTTTTCCTAGCAATTAATTGTAGGAGAAAAATTAAGCACCTCAATGTGGTTCAAAAATATACACAACCAGTCTGGTTACCTTTCTTTTTTTTAAATGAGTGATAAGATTTGCAGATTTGCACAGCTCAAGTTTTCCAATGAATGCACTTTTGAGGAATGCAAAATATTATGTTTTGCAAGATGCTCAGGACCGAAGAGGGAACAGTTAGCAGCATGTTAGTTTCTTGAAGTTTTTAAAAGAATTTCTTAAGTCTACCCATCCTATGGGCATAGTTCTGGAGTTGACTGTACCAACAACATAGGTCACAGGCAGGTTGATTACTTTGGCAGCAAAATATATCTGGCATGTTATCAGAATGTGAATTATATGGAGAGATTTGTAACTGGAGCAACATGGCTCATTCCATAGACAGTCTAAAAATGTAGCTTTCTAAGGCCAAATATCACAAGTAGCTGAAGCAATAGTTGTCCCACTATCATGCATTATTCTGATGCTTCTTGTTGGCAGGCTTTTCACTGACAGGCTATATGGGCAATGAATGGCATAAACCAAGCTATTCTGTGAAATACAGTTAGTCAACAGTGATCTGACTATTTTTGTTATTGGTCCATGTAAAGTCTGTGAACATGATTAAATGCATCACACTATCTTCAGCATCTGAATGGCTTCTTAGCAAAGAGATAGGTATTTCCATTAAATAACCTTTTTTATGATCTTATGGTTAAAATAACCAGCACCAGTACTACATATCATTATGGTAAGTGTGTGTTCAACTCTCAGAGAGCTAATAAATTATCTGAAGGACCCTCTAGAAGCACTTCTAATATAGATTTGTTTGTTTGTTTGGTCATATTAATGTTCTGCCTTTCCTTCTCTTCCATAGCATTTCACCCTACAAAACATCCTACAAAAATGTGATGCTGCAAGTTGTAATATTCAGTAGTAAAAAAAAATTAAAACATAAATTGCTTTCCTTTTTTCTTAGTCATATTAGACAAAAATTGTTTAGCTTAGACCAGCATTTTTTTAAAACTTGGGCATTTTAAGATATTTGGACTCCAACTCCCAGAATTCCCTAATCAAGAAGTCTGGGAGTTGAAGTCCATATATAGTAAAATGTCTAGTTTGAAAACACTGGCTTAGAAGACCGTGGATATCTAAACTGATATTTTTCTCTAGCTAATGGCTACCACATTTTGATAGATCAAAGGAAATAACACAGTGAACAGTTGAGATAAAACGATACAGACTTTTCTGACATCAGATCAAAAGAATTCATAGATCTAGGTCTACATTAATATGTCATTATTTCAATTGACACTTGAAAGGGCCTTGTTTTCTTGAAATACTTGACCTAATGCCCAATCTACACTTGTAAAAAAAAGTGTTAGTGTTCACTATCAGAGTGGCAAATCTTTGAATAAAACAAAGATGATTAAAAAAAATAAAAGTGAAAGGAGGTGAGATTGAAATATTATGGACAGAAAACAAATTGAGAAAAAAAGGGTATTTGAATAATGCTACTTCTGCTAAGTGAGACAACAAACGTAGATTTTTTTTCTCTCTCCTTTTTTATTATTCCATAATACAAATTTGGAAGTCTTTAATCTTCCTTCCTCCCTCTCTCCCTCCTTCTCTTCCTTCCTTTTTTTCTCTGAATTAAGAATTTCTAGTGTCTATGGGGCAAAGTTCTTAAATTGGAAATGGCTAAAAGTATATTTTGGCTTATTAAGCTATGTTTGTATCAGTAAAAAGAATAGCTAGCATCTTTTCTTAGTCTATTTTTTAAATTGTTCCCATTGTCAATATTTTTTGACTGGTCAAAATTATGGAAGGGTTTATAATGGAGTCAAGGGTCCTAGATTTGTGTGTGTGTGTGTGTGTGTGTGTGTGTGTGTATACATTGTTTTTATAACAATAAAACTGGTCCCCAATAGATCTGAAGAATATCTGGTATTGATTTTGTAATGAAAGAATTTTATATACATGAGATGCAGTGGCAATTGAATGAACATCCATTAGACTCAAATGGAATAAAAATTGTTTCACCTTGCTTTGCAAATTTATAGTTGCAAAATCTTCAGGCTTGTTCATTGATTTCCTTTCCTCTTCCTGCAAATGGGGACCTCTTTAACCTACTTTTAGAAACTAACTATGGTTCCCCATTATATCTCAACTTGGAAATCACAGTTGCTCTAGATAGACTTTGTTAAAAGCTATCAGATCAATTTAGAAATGATAGGAAATTGTGGTTTGTTCAAAAAGAAAGGATCAGAGCTCCCAAAATATACAAGACAGAATGAGAAAGAGAAATGATGAAAATCTCATTGTACACAAAATATTTTGTCATTACAACTGAAGTAGATAAGATTTTATTGAAATAAATCTTTTTAGTGTATTTTGATAGCTTAGATAGATAAGGCTGTAGTTTCTACGTAAGAAAACACTAAATATAACCATCGAGTTTCTACAATTTGTTCCTCATCCATAACGTTATTATTCCTAGACTTGGTATATGTCAATTAATATAACATAATAATTAAATTAGTTAAGATTTTTTGTAGAAATAGTTATTATTGTATTTTTAAACTCCCAACGTAATTTCTTTCTCAGCATAATCAAATCATTAAATAACAAAACAATCAAAATCAAATTAATTGCCCATTATACTATATTCAAATCTCTCAATTAAGAAAAAGTTATATGGTCAAATGAAACAAACTTTCCTGAAAAACAATAAAGATGAAAAGCATGTTAGTATGTTGATGAAAAAACAAAAAAAATTCTTGCCACATGTATTCATTTGTCTGCTACACATCCCCTAAATTACATGATTTCATAGGAAAATATATCATATAATTAATCCAAAGTAATTAATAATGTAATCATAGTTTGATTTAATCAATCAAAAGTCAGTTCCAAATCCTCTATATTTGAAGGCTGCAAATGATATATGTCACCAAAGTGTCATGCTAATAGTAAGCACATTTTAATTAAAAGTTTTGATTCTGATTTCACCAGGGAAAGAATCAATTTCCTTGTTTTTGCAGTCAAGGATGCTTGTTAAGAACTTTAGAAATGATCAAAAATTCCATCATAATGTCATTTGGAATTTGTGATTATCATAATTTATATATAAAGCAAATTGTCTGTGGTGTAAACTAGTCTGTGGAATATATATATATATATATATATATATATATATATATATATATATGCTTTTTTTAAAGTTTCCACGGGTACTTACATGTGTGCTTTTCAGCTTCCTTTGGGTATTATCCCA
>BLBF01000050.1:3789388-3824508 GCA_015471245.1 Laticauda colubrina
AGAACTACAATGACGTGGGATAATACCCGAAGGAACCTAAACAGCACACATGTAAGTACCCGCGAAAGCCTAAGAAAACATATATATATATATGACATATACATATATATATATGATATATGATATATACATATGAATATATCTTTTTTTGAATTTTTTTATTGATTTTTAGAAACAAACATAGACAAACACAACACAGAATATGAAAACATAAAACCTCTTTTCTGAAAGCAGCCTGATCCCGGGTTACATCTCTTTGTACAGACACCAATTCAAATTCATGCTCATTTTTATATACCATTCCATATCTTATTGCCATTCTACATTTTCTACATAGCTTCTCCCCTCTTTTAACTTTCTTAATTTTATTTTTATTTGTTTCATCTCAAATAAGATCATTATATTTATATTCTTTGCCTGTCCTATTTCAGCTGTCTATTATCTGTTCTCCTTAAACAAAATTCCTCTGTGGTCACTGATTGGAGTATGATGCCTTTATATCTTTCCCCTAAAATTATAACACTTAATATAGAACGTAACTTCCATTCAGATTCTGCGTAGTACATTAAAGCTACACGCTACATTTTCAAAAGAAAAAGAAAAGTAAAATATAAATGTATAATATAATTAAAACAACTATCTATACCAATTCAATTCTATTATTAATGTTAATATTCATTTAAATTTTAAACATTTAACACATTACTTTTCAAGTAGGTATCATGCTTCTATGGGAACACTTGTAAACTTTCCATAATTACTTCCCCCTCAGTTTACTTGCATTTTAAAACATTATGTCATTAAAATGTTCCCATTCCTTTCTAAATTAATTCTCTCATTTAATTCATTCCATTTACTTTATTCACCAATGTTTCACTAAATCATACGTTGTTTCCAATTTTCTAATCTTATTTCTAAATACAAATATAACAATACAATCATATGTACCTTTGCAGAATCACTTTTTCAATTAAATTTTTACCCATTATCTCTAAATAAGTCCTGTTTCTTTACATCTTGCTTCACACCCTTGTAGCTTCTCTTCTCGTCCCTCCTCCTTTGTTTCTTCTTACCCCCTTGTCTCTCCACCTCAATTTCCCTTTTCTATATTCCTTTTTCTGCTGCTTTCTCACATTATGTCCACTTTTCACCTTAGTTTTTCCCTTTTTGGTTGTTTTTTTAGGTCTCAAATTCCCTATTCTCTTTCCCCTATTTCCCCTTTCTTCCCCAAGTAAAGTTACTTGTTCATTAAAGATGGCTTCTTCTTTGTCCCAATCTCCTTGTTGCGTAGTCTTTTCTTGAAGTTTCTCTTAGGAAAAGATCACCATTTCTAAGAATTGAAAAATGGAACCAAGAGAGCCCTTCCCTTCTTGTTCCTCTTCTTTATATTTTTTAAGATCTATTTTCAGTTTGTCCACAAGTGATGCCATTATAGAGGTTTTTTTTCTTCTTTTAAAACAACCACCCAAGTGTTTTTAATCCTTCAAATATAATTCCAAAAGCCCCAAAGTCAGCAAGCAATCCAAATGCACACAAGCTGTCTCTTTTTACACCTTCTTCCTTTTTTTACTTTCTCTTCCTGGGGTTAGTATTTAGTTACAAAGTTCCAGTTAAAATGTATCTTTTAGCAGGCCTGTTAAAATTTAACTTTAGATTCTTTAGATTCCAGGTTATCTTCTCCTTCCAAATCCTGTTCTTATTCTCTTCCTCTCCCTTCCCTCTTACAGCAAAAGAAAATTTTTCTTTCTCTTTTTTTTTTGCCTTTTATATTCAGAAATCTTTATTATCCCCTTGGCATTAAATTTTCCAGTTTAAATACCTGTTGATGCCAAAGCAGATTTTTCCGATTTCTCATCCATCTCTGTTCGCTGTCACGGTAAGGAAGGAGAGTGGAAAAAAAACAACTTTCCCTTTTCACTTTCATTCGTTGCTTCTGAGTCTTCTTTGGGAGCAATGTATCTTTTTTAAAAAAAGTTTAAGTTTCAGGATGCCTTAATTGTTTCTTCTTATCCCAGTCAGCCAAAACTTTCACTTCAGCACTTTCTTCCTCCTGCACATTCTTTTCCGGATGAGGGCTTCTTTGAGGCAGCCATTTTTGACCGCCGCTCTACTACCTTCGGGAAAGGGAGTTTAGCCAGCAGGGGAGGAAAGATGCAGCTTTCCTCGACCCTCCTGGAATCTCCCCTGTCTTCACGACCTCTACGGGGTGGCTTAGCCCCGAAGCCAGCTGGCTCGGGGCGCTCCGGCGGTGAGCCCAGGCAGAAACCACGCACGATTCTGGATTCCTGCCTGCCGCCGAAGCCCTGCAAACCGGAAGTTCTCCTTGGGCTTTTTTTTGCCCAAAGAGCACAACCAAGCCCCCACCTGAACAGAACACACCCCCAGCCAATCAGAACACAGCCAAACCCCCAACCAATGAGAACACACCCCCACCCAATTAGAACACAGCCAAGCCCCCACCCAATAAAGTCACACCCCCACTAGCAGTTAAAAGAAAGAAACAGCTGCAAGTTCACATTACTCTGAGAAGGACAGAGCCAAAGAAACAAGCCTGAAGATGATGAATGAGACTTCATATATATATATATATATATATATATGCTGTTCAGCTTTGTTCGGGTATTTTCCCACATCATTGTAGTTGTGCTTTTAAAGTTGTAGCAACGTTTCAGCAGAATCTCATCTGTCATCATCAGGCTTCTGTACATTGTGTTCGTCTGTGAATCAGACAACAACTGTAAAAGTCTGATATATATATCAGTTAAGATATATATCAGTAAGTACTTACTTAACAAGTAAGTACTTACTCCGAGAAGCACAAAGCCGAAGACACAAGCCTGAAGATGATGAATGAGATTTCGTCAAAACATCGCCAAAATACTTCCAATTTTACACGGGAGAAAACCTGAATAACCAAAGATACACACACACACACACACACACACACACACACATATATATATGTGTATATATATATATCAGAAAAGATGTTTGGATTTCAACTCCCAGAAGTCCCAACCAGCCAGAATTCTGAGAGCTGAAGTCCACACATCTTCAAGCAGCCAAGGTTGAGAAACACTGCTCCAGAAAATTTAGAATTTGGTTTGCAAAAAAATGTAACTAGGTTCAGATAATTATGTCTGCACCTTTATTTACCTGGGAAATTTGAGTTTGAGGGAGCCAGGTTGTTTCTTCTTCTAGAAGAAAAAGAGGGTTTGTGTCTTCCAGTATGGCTAAAAATTGTCCTGGCAATAAAAATTGCTCTTAAAATCAATGGAGGCTTTCTCACAATACCAGAAGCGACATATAAAACCTAGGTTATATTGAGGCTATAAACTATGTCTGTAGCATTCTACTTTCGACCCTTTAGGACTACAGGAAAACAACAAAGAAGGTTTAGCACCCAAAAAAACTAAAGCAGGATTCCTTGCCAACTATCATTTTACACATCTTAATTTTTTTTATTTGCAGTGGGAAATATTTTAAAAGTTTACTCCTTTTCAAAAGTATAAAGTGTAATTCTGTAGCATAGAATCATAGCTGGTGAAAGCAGCCAAAGTTGCATTTGATGATAAGAGATGATAAGACAATTTGCTCTGAAACTTTTCTTTTTCATTGAAGATTTCTGTGCCCATACAAAAAGAAAAGGGGAAAAAAACCTTTCAGCAGCCCACCACACATAATCAAACATACCCATCTTACATACTATGCAAATATTTTTGTGGGTGCCTGTTTGAGCTCACCCTCTCTCCAGACTTGCACAGTTCAAAGGATGGAAGCTCTTTATGCAATGATTTCTATGCAAAATAAATAAATAAAAATATAAAAAATAGCTTGATTCAGGAGGGCAGTTTGGGAGCATAAGAAAAACATAGGAAGGATGAATTAATGCAGATGACTATTTTTTTTAAAAAAAAGTTCCCTTTTGTGGTGCATATTCCACAATCTGCTTCCAAAATGGGGACAGTTGTTCAGTTGGTCATGCTGACCTATATATCTCTTTGAAGGATATGTCATTTTGTATGTATATTGTAGTTAGACTGGAGATGAAGAGGCTTTAAATTTAAGAAAGGGGTGGTCTTGACAAAAGCTGTGATTAGGGGGATACAGTACAATCTAGTAAGTACAGCAAAATTAATACATTAATTATTTCTAAGTGAACATTCATAAGATTGCATATTCCCTATTTTTCCTTTTCCATTAATATGACCATTTTGTCTTCTCATTATCTGGATGCTCTGAATGACTAAGAATAAAAGACATGACAGTAGGCTTTCTAGATCAGAGATTCCAATAGCAAAAGGCTTATGTACAGATAATGTTTGTATTAATTGTAGATTTTCTACCAAGAGTTCTTCTGCCTTTAAAAGGTGGGTGCAGAAGATGATGGGGCAGGCTCATTTAGCATTTCTGCTATGTTGCATTTTCAATATTGTCTGTCCCCTTTCCACCCTATTTAGCAGGGTCAAAGTGCAACTTCCTTTAGCAAGAGTTTCATTTATTTTAATTGCTTTCATTTGTATAATTTGATTTGGCTGGTTTGTCAGAGTTGATTGACGTTGATTGAGTTTGCATAGAGCAGTTTGTGTGACCCAGTTCTCCTGGATTGTACCATTTCAATAGATGAATGTTGGATGCTGGAAAGAATGTTCCCAGGCTTGTAAATTGCTAATCTCTCTGGCTTAAATAACATAGTCAGGACAGGAGAATTTTGAAAATAGATTAAAATAGGTCTGTGATTTTTTTTTCCTGATTATATTAGTAATATGCATGAGAATCTTAGCTAATAATATTCGTTAGGGCTTAGTAACCTGTCTGGACTTGATCTGTGTATTTGAATTCAAGCCCACATTATAAACTATTGTTTGTAGAAAACTAGCAAGTCAGGTAAATAAACTAATCTATAAGCTTGACATTGGTAAGGAAAGAAAAAGTTCTTACTGCAGCCAAGAATCCTATAGTCTTTTTGCATTCAGAACTGGGATTGGCCCAGGAGAGTCATAATATCTGTCTTTTACAAGTAAATAATTGGCTCTGAATAAGTAGCTTGAGATAACATATTTGTAGAATTGATATGAGTGAATCATAGTACCATTTAAAGATCAATATCACTTTCTCTTATATCATTTCTTTTCACTCTTCCTTTGCAGTATTTTCTTCCTTGACAAGATGAAATAATACCCATTTTGTATGAAAAATTATGTTAGCAATAGACATTGCCTTGCTTTTCCATTTCAGATATTGTCATTGGAATAATTTTCTTGCTTGTGTTTTGTTGTTGTTATTGTTGTTCTTGAGAAGTTATTGGTCATATATATATCAATAGAAACATTTTAAGCTTCTCATATTGTTTAGATGTATTTTAAATGAGGACACTTGTGCTTGCTTAATTCACTATCACTGATGCAAGTAAAGAAATAATTTTCATTTTAAAAAACTAATTATATCATGTCTATTTGCAAGAAATGAAGCCAGGTTTGAAATATTTTTTTTAACTATTCCAAACCATGGGAGGGAAAATAGAAACTTTTCCAAAGGAAATAATCTGGTAATGTTAAATATCATTAATATTTTCCACACATAAAATACTGTTTATCACTGCTGATCCTCTACTATATATAGAAACAGATATTTGAATTCAAATATAAGCACAAAGTAAAAAAAAATGAACTATGTTAGTGTTTTTTCTGAGGTGTTTACAAAATCAGTTAATTAAATTATGGCAGCATTTTTAATAAACCATTTTTAAACTTGCCAAATTATGCTAATTTTTCCATTTTCCATATGCAAGAGACCCATTGCTGTTATAAAAATTTGCAGTTACAAATGGAAGGTTGAATATTTAAGAATATAAAAGATGTAATCATTCATTTGAAGAAAGCCTGTCTAACGTTTTCCCTATCTCTTTGGTTTAGAAAAGGGATGTAAAGGGGGGGAATGAGGAAAACTGGAATAAATCAGGACGGGGTTGAATCAGGAGGGGTTCTAGTTATAGTGGATCTTCAGAGAAATATACTGCTATATGTTCACAATATCCAAATCATGGCTTTAATTGTGCCTTGAAAAAGAGTGAACATTCAACCTGTGCAATTTAATTTCTAATTGGATATTTGCATAAGTATTTGTAAATACTGACATATCTACAATAGGTTTATGAACTGCCTTTCACTTATGAATGGTTATGCATAAGTCTTCTTTTTGATCAGAGTTCGCTGCTGTTGCCTCAGAATCTCATAAATAATTCCTCGATGTAAGTACAGAGTACCTTTCCTGTACTAATAAGAATTGCCAATTTCCTGATTCTCCCCTTTCTTATAAAAAAGGGAAGTATAGCCTATATCGGGTGAGCAATCATGGGCTTTACAAGCCATGGATTTCAATTCACAAATCCACAGGTTTATAGTTAGTTACCCATCCCTGCCCGATAGGATGAACCTGTAAGTTGTAAGATTGGACAATCTGGACTAAAATAATTATGTTTGGATATATGCAGATGCTTTCAGTCTGGAAGAATGTTACTTTACTTCCCAGACTCCAGTTTTAGATAAATACACAGAAAGTGTATGTCATACTGAACACACAGACAATGATAGTGGCAGATTTTCCTCTTTATACATAGACAGATAAATAAATGAGGAAGTAGATAAAGTTTGAGCAAGAGTGAAAGCAGTTATCATTTTCTAGAAATTAATCTTATTACAAATTATGATTGCAAGAATAGAAATTTGCAAGGGAAATTCATTCTACACACATTCAGAAACATTCTTTATTCTAGTGATCTTGCAAGAGAAAAAGAATCAGATTTAAAAATAGAAAATCACCTACTTAGGCAAAATAGCAATCAGCTCCAGGAAAGCCTCCATGTGAGTTGTATACATTCTTTTCTCCATTTTTGTTCTCAAAATCATCAGATACTCAGTCTACAAACAGCCTAATGGTTGAACTTTGATCTTTGAACAATATTTCCTCCAACTGAAAACTTCTAGAGGAACCAGTCCAATCCAAATCTTATTTTTTCCACTTGCACTTTTTATTTTCACCAGGGATAATATTCAAACCAAGAGATGTCCCTTAGAGTCACTGATACAACCCATGGTCCTCTTGAACAATCTTTCATTCATATGTAGCATTTGGATGGCATTGCAACTGTTAAATGGGGTTATAGTGTAAGGTGGGTACTAATGGATCTGTCTGTGCATATTTGAGTATTTCATAGGTCTGCATTTTCCAGCCAGCACTTTATGGCTCAATACCTCTGAATCCATGCATTTCTAGCCATTTCCCACCCGGTCCAAAATCTGTTGGTGTTGAGGCAGAAAAGAAATCTATTGTACTGATCTTTATTGTGTGCTTGAATGTGCTGCCAGAGAAAAGGGGCTTTAGCTATCTGATAACATAACATGTAAGGTAAAATCAAGCCTTCTAGGGCGCAATAGCCATGAATGATTAAATTTTCCATACAAATCTATCTATGAATGTCTTAGATGTATATGCCATCTGAGAATGGAAGGGTTTTGCTAAATTCCATCTCTTTGTTGCCAGATTAGCCCTAGCTTTCATTCTACCTGATTTTGCCTAGTACTGTAGTAAATTAAAGTCACAATCAGAATCTATATGCGTAAAAGTTGGGCTGTTTTTTTAGCAAATGTTTTCTTTATCTCTGTCAATCCCCTGCTACATGGAGGGAAAATCCGGTAATTGTGTGTCTATGGAGATGACTGACTGGCTATGTCTGCTACAAGACAATCTCCTTCTCACCTTTGCTAGATACCTGTCTTTAGATGCATTCCCACAGAGCGGATAGTAGGAGGTAAATGTTAAGTGATGAATGTCATGTTTTTGCAATGTTTAGAGGCAATGTGAAGTCTTAAAAGGAGAAGGAAAAATAGGGAATATGTTTAGAAGAAATTTATTATAATCTAGCACTATCTTTCCAGCAATGCTTCTCCCCAGTGTTGTATGAAATTAGGAGCAAGTGTGGGAAAAAGGTGGAGGAAAGACGGGTGATTTTTGACTCAGGAAAGATTGGGTTTGGGTGGGTGGGGAGTGGAAATGTGATTTTTGCCCTACTGCTGGTAGGGTGGGGAGGCTTAGGTTTGGCAAATGCTGGTGCCAAAGTTATTGATGATGGATGGGCTCAGGGATGATGGGGGAGGGACACAGAACTATTTTTTCAAAACAGATGTATTATAGTGATTATAATTTTTAAAAATGGAAATTGATGCTATTTTTCATAAATCCCTTTCCCCCCCCCCCCCATCTAGTTGTTAGAGAAATGTTTTTAAAAACCTATCCTGTAATGGAGGCAAAAGGATTTCCCATGGGGGCAGTCAAGGGGAGGAGAACCATGAAGAATATATATATAAGAAAGTTTTATTTGTGATTTTCGCGATGTTTTCTCCCAAATGAAATTATATCTTCTGCTCACAATGAGCAAAAATATTAAACCAGGTCAAGAGGACAAAAATGTTTTATAGTTTTTCTAATTCAAGAAAAAAATGAAACTATTAACTTTTACTCCCTGAAAATATACAACTTAAATAACACTTATCTATGTTTCATTCCCTTATCAGAAGCTTTAATACAGAAAGCTCTATTTTAATGCCTTGAAACTTGAATGTACATTTTATTTCCTTATTCAATGTAGGTGATACAGAGTCTTCAAAATAAATCATGTTCCAATCATTCAATTTCCAGAAATGTCAACCTTTTTAAAAAGAAAGAATTTATTTGATTATTTTAAAAAGAAATTGGGTGGGAGGAAATTAAATATGTTAAAGGGATAGTTAATTGGGCTAATTAATGTTTTTCTTCTAGAGATGCAAATGTCTGCTTGATATCCCATGGTATTTTCTTCCTTCGCGTAGAATTGATGTGCCAAAAATGTTTAGAATTCTTAAATGTTAAATTATTAAATGTTGGGGAAGGGTTTGGTGAGTCAAAAGAACAAAATTCAAGTTTGTATTAATGTATTGTTCCTGTTTTGTTCCCCTCATCCTATTTACCATTCACCCCACACATGAAACACCATCCCTAAACATACCCTAGTATCCATTCTTCCTCATCCTAGAGAAGTAGCCATATTCATTTTTTCGCCTAACAGAATCTCATTTTTATGCCTTTAAAATCATA
Organism: Laticauda colubrina; assembly: GCA_015471245.1. Taxonomy (NCBI): domain Eukaryota; kingdom Metazoa; phylum Chordata; class Lepidosauria; order Squamata; family Elapidae; genus Laticauda; species Laticauda colubrina. The sequence continues at coordinate 3,798,521 of BLBF01000050.1, forward strand.
CCATAATTTAAAATGAAGATAATTGCAAATTCATATTGGTTATATTTATGGTGATTTAGAAGGATGCCTTCCCCAAATGCATTATGGTTTGGTGAAGACTGTATCTTTCCCCTTTCAGAGGATTACAAATTCCCTGCTAAATATTTAACTAGTTTAAATATCTGATTTGGATATGATCAAATAATGTTATTGTAGCAGTGGCTTTCAAGGATAGTAGATTATCACTTCAATGAAACCATTTAACCTTCAGGGTGGTCAGGTGAACAATTTCCATCATTGCTGTACACAAGTCCTTACTATCTATTCTCAGTTTCTATTAGCTTCTTGAGGAGATTTTCTAAGGACTGAAATGTTATCCATATTCATTTCACACACTTTCAAATCATTCCAAGTTCCAAAGAGAGGTACAACATATTTTCTCTCCTGCATATTCCAGTCTGCCTTGAAGATAAAAAAGAATGGCCAGAATATATTTTAAAAGAAAGAAAGAAAGGAGTTGATGGGATACTATGCAGCCATTTCAGTTCCAATTCATTTCAGAGAATATACTTTCCAGAAGATATATCAGAGAAGCAAGACATCAGACTAAGAACATATCTATCTTCTGTCACATTCAAACTGAGTCAATTTAGCTCCTTCTAAAAATCTGCCACATGCATTTAGTAACATTGCCTACAAAAGACCTCCTAATAACAACTTCTTGGTGCTCTCTGAGCTTAGCTGTTCACTTGCAGACATTTCATTACCCAACTAGATAAGATCAACAGCCTTCATGGCATCCAACAGTATAAAATAGTGCTGAGAATTATAAATCAAGCATGGAAAAAAGTCTAAAACAGCCAAATTCAATTTCTTGGAGCTCTTTAGGAGAAGCCATGGCTTTTAACATATATGGCTTGGTTTATGGTGCATTCATATGTAAGTAACATAAATTATCCCAGTCATTGTTCCATAATCACTACTGAAACTTGGGGCAATACCTAGAGGTGTAGCCTTTGCATTTATGTACAGTTCAACACACCTATGCAAAGTCTGGGCTGATGACTCATACATTTGCCCACATAATATTGAATTACATCATCAGGACCTATTCACACTCTAAACTTAATCTGTGTTATACAGAGCTTGCTGTCATGGCATCTTTTGAAGAATTCTGGGAGTTACGGCTTTATAAGGATGCTGAGACAGCTTTGTTTAAAGTCTCACATGCTCAGTTCATAGACTACTATTCTCCAATTTCTCTAAAGAAAGGTAATGACTGTTGAACTAGGCTTCAGTTCTCTGATGTTGAGAGTGCCCTTGTTTCTGCACATACACAACCAAGTGGAGGTAGAGACATGTATGTGTATCTGCATGTGTACACAGAGTAAAAGTCACAGAGAATAGGAAGCTATCTTATATTGACTTTGTTCATTAATCATTCTCAGTGCATTGACCTTGAATGTTAACCCAGAATTTGCAGCAAGGGTTTTTTTCTCACCCAACCTATAGCTGTAGGAAGTGAATATGGATTCTCCTGCATCACAATGTTGTGCTCAATCATTGTGCTCTCAGCTTCTTAACAGCAGACAAGTTCAAAATGTAAATTATATAAGGGGATGCATATTCATACAATTCAGGCCATTTTGCAATTGTCATCAACCATTTAATGTTCTGGCAGCTGGGCTATAAGAACAGGAAGGCAACCATTTTGGGCTGCACTTCAAGAGGTTGCTTTTGGCCCTCTTTCAAAGACATTTATACAGCCTCTTCTTCACCAAACTCAGCGCTTGCTCTTAATAGGAGAAATATCTCCAGGTCAATCTCATACAGAAAGCAATAAAGTCAGTCCCCATCACCAGCCCCTCCAGATAACAGAGAAGCTTCTGGAACACAATGTGAATTCACATGTTTTGCCTTGTGGTGACAGGGCACACGGGGCACCAATCATTCAAAAGCCAAATAATCCTCTTTTACCTTAGCCAACTCTTTTCCTGCTTCTCTCCCTCCATTGTAATTTAAAGCCAGAAAAGCTAGTCATTCTAAAATCATTGCTTATTTTCTTCTTTCCTCTGATTCCAACGAACACATTTCCCTCTATCTAGGTGACTAATCAGTCTAAAATTTCATTCTCCATCAGTTCCTTCTATTTTTCATAACTCTTCTAGTTAACCAACATCAGCATATTAAGATGAAATGTACCTGATAAGCAACAGCAAGAGTTGCAGATATCACTAATTAAGTAGGAAGGCCATAAAGCTAATGTTTGATAATATACTACATTATTTCAGAAATGCAGATCATGATTTCCATCCGTCTATGCTAATATTCTCCAAGACTTATCAGTTTATGCTCTCCAAATCCAGATATCAGTGGACATGCAGGGCAGATCAACATTTATTTATGTTTCCGCTGTGTTCTTTTCCATCCTGCTTCATCAGCCTGTGACGCCAGCATGAAGCAATAACCCATCCACTGTGTAATGTGTAAAAGATCCATTCTTCTTTTACAGCCTTTCTAATTTTTCATCACCATCTGTCCCTTCCCACCTGGATGCCTAATTGGTTTTGAACTTCAGTTTACCCAGAGAGGAAGGAGAGACTAACCAGCAAAATCCAGACCTCTTGAAACAAGAAACCATTGGGCCACTTGGTTTTAGCTGCTCGCCACCGCCACTGATCCTTCCATCTTTTCATTGCCACTCAACTCTGGTGCTACAAGGGACTCCTGGATGAGGGTTGGGGCTAGGTTCTTCTGAAAACTCCTTAAGATCTGGCCCTACTCTCATTCCTTTGCATCTCCCCTTGAGGGTCATTGAAAAGAAGATACCGTTCAGATTCTTGTTAAATTTGCGAAGATCTTTGTTATGTTCCTCATTGTTCTGTTCCGCTCACTCTGCTTTCTCCTCTCTCAGCACACCATCCTCTCCTCCCATGTCTCCCATGTCCTCTGGTCTTCAATCTCTGGGACATAGTGGTGTCTGCATGAGCTGACATGCCGAGGTTACCGCATGTAATAAAATTATTTCCTTTTCATTTAAAACTTTCAAAAAAAAACAAAACCCAACCAACCACCAGATGCATTCAGAGTGTTATTCATTGGCTGAAGGTGGGAGGGAGGGACATTGGGCTCACCTGATGGAACAATGAAGATACTCTCCAACTCACGAACAAATCTTAAGCAGCTGGAATTGCCAACTATCTGTTTCTCCCACTTCTATTGCCCACAGAGGATAACATACATCACTATATCCAGCCATTTCTCTGGAACACTGGCATTACCTTGGAGAGCATTCTCTAGGAGGCTAAGAAAAAGGAGCAAAAAATGTGTCTACAAATGTCATCATTAAATCTTCTTGCTTGAATGATGATGCTCAGGCTACTTCCAAGAAAAGGCTGAATATTAAGAGCACATTTGAAATAAATGCTATTGGAAGGAAGGCTGCTAGGGGAACCAAATTGTGTTTGTAGAAGGGGGGGGGGCTGTAAGGAAAGCAAAAGGGAAAATGATAGCTCTGTTCCTTTCTTCTTTTTTCAATCTGTCCAAATTGGCAAACTATGATGGAAGGTTTTCCTATCCTGGTTTGCAAGACAAGTAAACACCAGAGAAGCCAGCTACCTCATACCAGGAGAATTGAGCCAGACATGAAAAACAAGACATTTTGAGAAAAGAAACTTTCCATAGGACCACTGTATCTGTTCTCCAAGGAAAACATCAAAAGAAAGTCAGGCTGCTCTCATCTCATTGTTGCTGACTTTGCAGAGGATGCCTCAGGAGACAATCAGTGCCCCTTTCTGACCCTAGTAAAACAAAAAAAGCAGCATCCGTTACTGCTGCTCTCCTCCCTCTCTCCTGATTGGCATTTAAAAGGTCTGAGGTTTCACATTCAGAATCAGCTGCAATGTACTAAGGAGGTATTTTTAGGCCTCATTTATTAAAACAGCAAAGGGGTATGTTCCATGAAACTATAATACAGATATTCCTCGACTTATAGCCACAACTGACCCCAAAATTTCTGTTGCTGAGACATTTGTTAAATAAATTTTGTCCCATTTTACGACCTTACCACAGTTGTTAAGTGGATCACTGCAATTCTTAATTTAGTAACACAGTTATTAATTGTGCTGTTGTAACTTTGAATGGTCATTAAATGAACTATTGTAAGTCGAGGATTACCTGTAGCTTAACTTCTGAGGGGAAAAGACAAAGCCCAAAACCAGGACAGATAGAGCAAAGTCTTTGACAAGGTGAAATGCCCATCTCCAAGATTCACAGAATTTCAGCACTTTTGCTAGGAAACTCAAATCAATATGTTGAACAGCGAGAGAACTGGGAAATCATTTGGCTCCATTATGAAGAAAGATGATATTATGCAGCAACATGAGCACAAACACAATCTGGGAATATGCCATGTGTGAATATGCTTTGAGTCTGAAACATATAACATTTCCTCTGATTTATTAAAGATGCTATATTTCTTATGGTTGGGTTTTTCTCCACTGTAACATCTCAAAAATGTCACTAGTATTTAGATCAATGTTTCTCAAGCTTTAAGATGTCTGGACTTCAACGCCCAGGATTCCCTAGCCAGCCTTGCTAAAAGTTGAAGTCTACACATCTTAAAATTGAGAAACATTGATCTAGATTTGACAATAATCAATTCAAACAATGTGCAAGAACCTCAGCTCATGTGTAAATGAATGGTGACCAAGCTGGCTTGCTAGAACAGGATTTCTGACATATTTTGATACCACCCACATTTTCCAAGCACAATTAAAATCTCTGTGAAGCTTTCTGTCCTTGTTTCAACACAGCATGTGTCACACAGGTAGTCCTCAACTTACAACAGTTCATTTAGTGGCGTTCAAAGTTACAACAGCATTGAAAAAATGACCATTTCTCACACTTACGCCCGTTGCAGCATCCCCACAGGGATCCCATGATCAAAATTCTGATGCATGGCAACTAACTCATATTTATAACATAAATATAACATATTTATAACATTTATAACACCTTTTGCAACCATCTGACAAGCAAAGTCAATGGAGAAGCCAGTTTTACTTAACAACTGTGTTACTAACTTAACAGCTACAATGATTCACTTAAGGGTGGCAAAAAAAGTTGGAAAATGAGGGCAAAATTCACTGAATTAATATCTCAAGAACAGAGATTTTGGGTTCCATTGTGATCATAAGTTGAGGGCTACCTGTATTTGAAGATCTAGGATTACCCCAAATGCCCCTTGGACTAAGAATATTCCCATTTTGCACTCTGACCCAGGCAACTTGGCCGGTTTACAAAAACAAAAAACAAAAAAAAACCCAGAAAGTAGCTTGTCCAAATTGGGAAAGGAGGAGTGTGAGGTTAACCACTTGACATAACTCACTGCCCCCTCTTTTCTTGCACTGGGTGTGGTGGGGGACAAAGGAAGCAGGTTTGTCAGATGGCTACACCTGTGCTCTCCTTTTGCCTCAGGGAGCTCAGGCAACCAACTGGCCAAATACCCTCCTCTTTCTCTGTGCGAGCTGCCCAGGCAAAGGAGGGCAAATGTTGAAAAAGGACTAAAGCGTGCCTTGCCCATCATCGCCTGGGCAAACCTGCTCATCATGACTTGCCCTAGTTTAATTGCTTGAAAATATGCTACCCACTGGTTATCCTCACTAAGAGTGATGCCTGCAGAGAAAAGCTAAGCAGGCCTGAAAAACTTTACACATGCTTTTTTAATGATATCCTACCCCTAAAAATATGAGAGGTCTACAAATAGTATAATTTGGACAGCTGCTGCGCAATCTGACTTTCAATCTGAATTGTCATCAAATACTGCAGAACATGGTCCTACTTAGATTTAAAAAAAAACCAGTCCTTAGCCATGGATGGATGGCTATGAACTCAATAAACCTCCTTTGTGGGGATTATGGCAGGAGAGATCAGAGGTTGTCAAGAAGCTAGTTGGCCATAACACATCTCTGGAGGGAATAAATAGCTTTTAATCAGTTCTGACTCGAGCAAACTACAAATAGCTTTTGCCTCATCTCTACGTCACTTTCAGCCGACTGATTGCACATAATTGTGAAGTTCCAGATTAGGCTGGTTTTGCACCATCTAGCTTGATTGCCGAGCTGTGCAATGAAAAAAAAAAAGCTAGAAAGCTTTCTTACTAGCATTTTCTTTGGCTTGCATAAAAAGCCAATAAAACGAGAGGGGGGGAGGGGGGACAGAGAGAGAGGGAGGGAGGGAGAGATCTACTCTTCTTATTCTCCATGACTGTTAAGCATCTCAGATTACTAATACTTTTAGATGAATATTTTATTCCAATTATTCCTGCCTTTGTTAGCCTGCAACCTGTCTGTATCTCTGCAACAACTTATTCCTGCTTCCTACTGATCAGGGACTAAATTGCCTGCCATCTGAGGTTACACCTATAAATACATGATCAGTTGCTTTAATTGGGGTGACCCCTTTCCACTACCATCACAGAATCCTGAGATACAGAATTTGGTGAAAATATGAAAGAGTCTTTGCATACATCTGCACATCCCACTAACTTCCATTTGAGGTTGCTTGGATAACTATTCTTGAAGGATATGCCGACCTGATATAAAATTCCTTTCACAAACCCCCAAAGGCTAACTAATTTTATATTTTTCTAAATTGAAATTCAAGTGTTCTTTCCATCTCCCCCCAACACAAGCCTTACTACAAACTTATTACCACTATTGAGCCCAACATTTCTGTTGTTAAGTGAAACATTTGTTAAGTTAATTTTGCCCCATTTAACAACTTTTTTCCCACAGTTGTTGAGTGAAACACTGAAGTAGTTAAATTAGTAACATGGTTGTTAAGTGAATGAGGCTTTCCCATTGACTTTGCTTGCCAGAAGGTCACAAAAGATGATCACATGGCCCCAGGACACTGCAACCGTCATAAATATGAATCAGTTTCCAAGCATCTGAATTTTGATCACGTGTCCATGGGGATGCTGCAATGGTCATAACTTTGAACAGTCACCAAATGAACTGTTGTAAGTCAAGGTCTACTGAATTTACATGGTATGTGACACATGATAACTAGGTTTCCTGATGAGACAAGACTAGGATCAGTCCAGTTCCTACTACTTTCAGCTATTCTAGCCAGTCTTTCTGCCCTCCAATTGCCTATTTCTAGCCAAACTCACTTCCTACTTACTCCAACTCCCCTAGAACCTATTATACCTAAATCGATAGCATTCATGGATGTCTGCTCCTTGGTTTGGATAAGTGGGCTTTGGTTTCATTGCCGTTCATGCTCTCCCCACCATCCTCCTGCACTCCCAGATACATTTTGCATTATAATAACTGCTCCTCCAGACAAGACTACACTCTGAACCAGGTACAGATGACAATTTAAAGTTTCAGCCAAGAGCTTGCTAGCAATCGGTGAAAGAAGTCAATTAGTCAAAGCAAGACAATCCACCTGTATTGCCAAGTGGCACCTCCTGCAGGGTGGAGATACAAGTGTTTCTCAGGAAAGACTGAAGTTGGAGATGGGAAGATTACTTAAATGTCCCTTTGACCAACCAGCAATGCATCCTCAGATGGCATCTTTGCCTGATGGAAGACAATTCCGTTATCTCTTTTTGTTCCTGAGCCAGCTTGTTTTATGCCTTAATGAATCGGCACCCCTGTTAAATGGACTCTGTGTCCTTTCAAGGAGCCCTGATGGGATTTTGATGCTTCAGTGGTTAGCAAAGAGGCTGGCAGGAAGAGAGAACTGGCTGCTTTCCAAATCCCTATCTCTGTGCCAGAGATGCTCCCTCAGCACCAGCCTGGACAAGGATGCTGGCCAAGAAAAGAGCAGACAGATTGTGGGGGAAACAGCAAGGATAAGGGGGGCAGATGGAATGAATGTCCTCCAAGGAAGGGAAATGCAATAGATTGTTATTGACCAGACTTAACTATTTCTGGGTGACTAAGAACATGTGCGAACATGTAAACAAGATATTTAAAGGTCCCTGAAGCAAATTTACTTTTATTGACAATTGTCAAGCAGGGGACAATTAGCTATTCTGTGAAGAAATCAGAATGGTGGCCACACTCAAGTAACATATTTTATTAACTTATTGTATGAAATGAGAGTTAATCCCAACTTCTTTTTGAAATAAAATTTCAAGAGTCTGACATCAGTGCCTGTATCAATAAAGTAAAGTTCCAGAATTTCTTGTAGAGTTCATCTATGGACTTGGCTGCTTTTGGAAGGCTGATCACAGTCTAGATCAGCATTTCTCAATCTTGGCAACTTTAAAATACATGGACTTCAATTTCCAGAAATCCCCAGCCAGTGAGTGCTGGGGAATTCTGGGAGTCAATGCCCATATATCTTTAAAAAGTTGCCAAGGTTGACAAACACTAATCTAAAAATGCTTTGACTTTCCTTCCTCTTATAACAAAGACAATAAATCTTTAGTTTGCTGTGTTATCTTGTCTTTCTGGGCTCATTTAATATTTCACTGATGGTCTTTGCATTTTTTTCTCCAAGGAATTCCTGTAATTCTCAGCTTGAGCCCACCAGCTCATACATATAACTAATGGATAGGGGGAAACATAGAAATAAAGCAACCAGCACTGAAATCCCTTTTGTCTTCCTACATTATCAGTATCCCATACTATAAAAATAACACCCAAGCAGCAGTGGTGGGAGCTTGTAAGTTATCTGCTTCTTTTATAAAGAAGACAGGAAAAGTAGTTTGGTGCCATGGTGCCTGAACCTTAGCAAATAAAGAGCAGGGATCTGATATGTGGTTGAATTGTATTCCATTGGAAACTGATCAACCTAAAACTCGAGTTATCCCTTTTGAACTGTATTTTTGTCCTCCTGAGCTGTACCAAAACCAGATGTTAGTAGACCCAAATGTTCAACAAAGTATGACTGTCAAGAACATCTGTCCATTTGCAGGGCCCAGGAACCCAGAGTTAGAGTCACTCCCTATAGTACATATAATACTTTTGTCCTCTGTAGCTGCTTATTAAATAGGTCGCCTCTCAAATTACTCCCTTTGTAAGATGATCTGATTTTTATTATCCAATACATTATCACAAGACAAAAAGAGACACTAATTTATATGCTCATAATCCAGCTTCAGACTACTTTTTCAGCCTCTCCAGAATGCCAGATGAGACATAAAGAAGCAACTGTTTCTCATGGAGATGGCGAAATATTATTGAAGATAAAACTGGGTGTAGAGTGAAGGGAATTAAAATCTCTTTCTTCTCCTCAGATGCAGTTTTCTGTGCTCTGGTTCTTGGAGTAGTATTTTCATTCATTTCAATAGAATAAACAAGCCTTATTTGGAGAAAATTACTTATATGTGGGCTCCCAAGTATCTATTAGAAAAATCTAGCAGGGTATCCAACACAGGGCCCAAGGCCCGCATCCAGCCCGTGATGTGGTCAGATCTGGCCCGCAGGTCCATTCTGGAAAATGTAAGGGCCGGTCCATGTCGCTTCAGTCCAGTCTACCAAATGAGAAGAGGAAGCATTGGGCTAGCATAGCTTCAGCCTTGTCTATCCAGTGCAAAGAAGAAACATGCCAGCAGTTTGAGGAGTGATGTCAAGCTGGCCATGCCCACCAAGTTGGCCACATCCAGTCAGCCAGTCAACCCCACCCCAACCACAACTCTGATACTGCCCTCAATGAAATTGAGTTTGACAACCCTGATCTAGATGCTCACTAGATGCCAGTCTCCAGTCTACAACATAATCCTTCCAAGAAGTCTCCATACCTGTTTGCACTATATTTAGGTGACCCTGTCAACACAGATAAACCTCCAGGTGGTCTCAACAACTCCCTAAAACAAATGCAAATGACCAGCAGTCTGTATGGAATATAAATCCTTCCATTCTGCACCATCCAGTCAGAGCCAAAGAAGCTTCTTGGATGAGTGAAACGTCTTCAAAGAAAAAAAAAACAGAAAGTCCAGTTACCTCTTGAACAACCATGACCTGGATGACTTAGAATCTCCATAGAAAACTTGCCAGGCATCTTTTAATAACATTAAATAACTCCATCCCTAAATAGCTTTGTTTTCCAACTGAATAAGACAGAAAACTATAGAAGAGCTATAGAATAATAATTCTGGCAAACAAAAACATTAACATTCAGTAAAGGAGCTGAATGTTAGGAGAAACAGTAAAGGAGAATATAATATTCCTTCAATGATATGGCAACTTGTTAATTTATAGGGAAAAGGTATTTGTGAGAACACTTTAATCGGCTTTCTGGCTATAGCTCAACCCCCATAACATTCTACCTGCCAATTAACCTGTACTGACCAACGAGTAGACTAGCCCACAGAGACCCAGTTTGATGGAGCAGTTAAAGCCCATGTCACCCTGAACCAACGGATGCAAAGAGGATGTAAAACGGACAAAAAACCTTGCCATCCGTTCGAAAACGCGATGTACTCATTGCCTCCGTTTGGCTTCCTCTCTATCCATCCAGCATCCGTTTATGGACGTTTCATCCGCTCCAAAAGTTTTGAGCTGCCCAAAACTTTTGCACGGAAAATGTATCCAATTCGTCCGTTCTGCATCCGCTACGCATCCGTTACGCATCTGTTACGCATCTGTTATGCATCCGCTATATCTGCTAGGCGTCCGCTACGCGTCCGCGGAACTCCATCCGCCCGGACGCAGGGAGGAAGCGGAACGGACGCAGAACAGATGCAGAACGGATGCAGAACGGATGCAGCACGGAAACAAAGCATTTAAAACGGAAAAAACGTTTGCAGAGGGGACCTATCTCGGATATTAAGGATGTCTAGAGGATGCCTAGAGGATGCCTAGAGGATGCCTAGCGGAAAACCTATACTGCCTATAAAAAGGGGGAGCAACTCACCTGCATCACACTTTCAGAACAGCAGCCCAGCGGTGCAGACCTCTGCAGCCTTCATCTGGCTCTTCCTCTTCCACAGCATCCAGTCATGTCCACCGTGGATTGTAACAAAGTCCTTTCAGCAGCCACCATCATTCTGCAACAGTGCGAAGCCATCTGCAGGCTCTGTGAACTCTACTGCGAGAAGAAAAGGAGCCACCCAAAAAGAGTCTGGATCTGAAGATGGTTCACCAGAAGAGCAGAGGACGAACTATACAACAAGCTGATGGTGGAGCTCAGGAACGAAGACACTCGGGCATTCCAGAACTTCATGAGGATGCCTCCAGCCATGTTTGACGAAGTTGTGCAGCAGCTGACACCCAGGTTGACCAAGGCAAACACCACCTTCCATCCCAGCCTGGAACCTGGGCTCAAGGTGGCACTCACTCTGCGCCACCTGGCCTCGGGGACCTCCTACAGGAGCATGCAGTACGGCTAGAGGGTGCCATCCAACACCATCAGCATTGTGGTCAGAGAAGTGGTGCAGGCCATCATCGAAGAATACAAGGAGGAGCTCCTCCAGTACACCTCCACTGAAGAAGGATGGAAGAAAGTTGCAGAGCAGTGGTATCAGAAGTGGAACTTCCCACACACCGTTGGAGCCATAGATGGCAAGCACGTGGCCTGCAAATCTCCAGCCAAGTCGGGGTTCACTTATTTCAACTCCAAGAGCTTCTTCAGCATCATCCTCTTCGCCATGGTCGATGCTGACTACAAGTTCATGTACATCGATGCTTCAGGCAACGGCTCATCTTCAGATGCCCAGGTATACAACGCCAGTCACCTCAAGGAGGAGCTGGAAGGCAACCTCATCGTAGGCTTCCCAGATCCAGAACCCCTGCCCAACGACACACAAGATGTGCCCTACTTCATCGTGGGGGATGATGCCTTCTCCCTCACAACCTACCTCATGAAGCCCTACACTTCCAGACTCCTCACCCGTGAAGAGAGGATCTTCAACTACAGGCTGTCCAGGGCAAGGCGGGTGGTGGAGAACGCCTTTGACATCCTGGCCAACAGGTTCCAGGTACTTCTCACCACCATGCAGCATTGCCCAGAGACCGTGAGGAGGATCATGGAAGCTTGCTGCATCCTGCACAATCTCATGCACACCCACTATCCAGTCTTGCAGAACAGGCTCGTGGACCTCCAGCAAGGCAATGGGGACATGGAGCCTGGGGAATGGAGGCAAGGGCGAAACCTGATTGACACTGAGGATGTGCAAGGCCCCAACAGAGCCTCACATGAAGCGAAGAAGCAGCGCAACCTCCTGAGACAATGGTGCAACTCCCCAGCTGGAGCAGTGGATTGGCAAGACAGGATGGTAGATGCTTAATGGATGCTTCCTTCAGCCTGTCTCATCACACGGATGAGATTGGGCCATGTATGTTTGGTTGGCCTACAATAAACAGGGCATTTAATAAAGAGTTGTGTTTGTGTTAACATGTGTGGATAATTATTACATTATTATTGATAATAAAGGGCCGTAGGTGTGGCACCTGGGAGGGTGGACCATACAGTCCCACTATGCTTGCACTGGAGGTTTATCTATCCCACAGCTATTACCCATCCCACAGGTATCCCTGCCCATCCCACAGCCATCTCAACCCATCCCACAGCTATCTTAATCCATCCCACAAGCATGCAAAGGCTTAAACCATTTCTAAAAGTTTCCAGCAAGACTTTATTAAAAAAAAGAAATGAAGCAAGTGTGTGAATCAAAAATAGACTTTATTAACAACAAATTATAAGACAAAAATGACTCTCTGGCACTCCTCTTGATCGCTCAGTCTCAGGGGTGAAGGGTGCAGGTGCTGTGGAGGTGGCTGCTGCTGGAGTGCTTGTCATCAGCTCCTCCAGAAGCAGAAGCAGCAGAAGCCCCAGCCCCAGAAGAGCGAGCCCGTGCTGCAGAAGCCCCAGCAGAACCAGAGTGAGGGCCAGGGGGTGGGATGGTAGCCCTGTCCCTCTTGCCAGGGCTGGCAGCAGATGGCTGAGGCTTGCTGTGCTTCCGCATGGTTGTGGGGTTGCTGGCTGGCAGGGAGGCTGGCAGGCACCAAGGCTGGCAGGGAGGCAGGCACCAAGGCTGGCAGGAAGGCAGGCAGGAAGGCAGGCAGGAAGGCAGGCACCAAGGCTGGCAGGAAGGCTGGCACCAAGTCAGGCACCAAGGCTGGCAGGGAGGCAGGCACCAAGGCTGGCAGGCAGGCATGCACCAAGGCTGGCAGGCAGGCATGCACCAAGGCTGGCAGGCAGACATGAACCAAGGCTGGCAGGCAGACTGGCTGGCAGCAAGGCTTGCAGGCAGGCTGGCAGCAAGACTGGCAGCAAGGCTGGTAGCAAGGCTGGCAGCAAGGCTGGCAGGCAGACATGCAGGCAGGGCAGGCAAGGCAGCCAATCCGTCCAGCAGCAGGTCTTTCCTCTGAATGGCGACCTGCTTCCGAGCTGCTTCCGTTATATCCACGGGGCTGACGCAATGCATCCTCCCCGCATGCGCAATTAACGCCAGGCATCCATTAGGCTTCCGCTGTGCATCCGCTGTGCATCCGCTTCATCCGTTCGGCATCCGCTCTGCATCCGCTGTATCCGTTCCGCGTCCACTTTGCTGAGGTCCCCCGGAAGCCTAGCAGACGTGCCATCCGCTCCCATCCGCTTCCATCCACTGGGCTTCCGTTCCGCATCCACTTTGCATCCGCCCTGCGTCCTCTCCATGTCCGTGTTATCCGCTCCGGTTATGCAAATTTTTGCCCCTTTTGAGAGCGGATAACAACGGATGGAACATTTTGCTCGTCTGCTGTGTCCTTTTTGCATCCGTTGGGCAGTGTGACATGGGCTTAAGGCATTAAGCTAGAAACCAAGAAGCTATATGTTCTAAACCTGTCTTATTGCATAAAGCCAGCTGAGTGATCCTGAGCCAGTCACTTTCTCTCAGCTCTAGGAAGGAGGCAATGGCAAACTGCATCTAAAAACCTTGCCAAGAAGACTGCAGAGCAGTCTTGCTTGTCCAAGCACTCTTGCTTGTCCAGGCAGTCCAGAGAATCAGACATAATTAAACGGAAGGGCGGGGGGGAAAGACCAACTCATTAAATCATTTCCCTTTAGGTACCTTGTGTGAGAGATTTGTGTGAGAGATTTAGGTCAGTGTGTGAGATTTGAAGTAAACACGAGACCTTCTCTCTGGAACAAAGTAGTAAAGACAGGACACAACGCCTCTTCATTTGCTGGCCTTCAAATTGCTTTCCAGAAGCTACACTGCTTTTCTGCAGCTGCAGTCTGTTGCTGATTCAAAGGCAGAAAAACACTGACAATTAAAATTATTTTTTTTATTCTATGGATAATGATATCCTTAACAACATTTTGCTCTCTTTTCACGGCTCCCACATTCAACTGCAAGAATCTTCTTTCTCCTTTGCCCCGAGTGTTTTGTTTTGTTTTTTTATACCCACTGCACATAAAAAAGAGGCAAGGCTTTGCTCACATGGTTTGACTGCCATCTTGACTTTTTTGACCCACCTCCATGCAGCCCACCATCCTTTATTTATATACCGGTAGGATTGTGCTATCATTTACTTTGACACTAAGGAATTGTCTGCAAGTACATGTCAATCTAACTGATGGAGCACTTAATAATTTCTAGCAGGTCAGCAGGGACCTCAAACTTCTAATTGTTTAGGTATAGTCATAACAAAAATTATTCTTTCCCTGGCCCTAAAGCACACAGACACAGACACAAAACGAGCAATTCCAATTATTCAAATGACATAAAAAATCTTTGGAGAAATAAAGGGGTATATTTCAAGGTATGAAAAAAATATATGAAGTTCATTCAGTTTCATTACTCAATGCAATTTTGTAAGATGTATATTCTAAATATATCTTTTGCAGCAAGCTGTAGTTAGTAGCTGCTGGGGAACCCATTAAAAAAACAGTAGGCCCCATAACTTTGAAGAATATTCTCCCTTGTTAAATGGTGCAAAAAAGAACCAAGATAGTTTAGTGATTAAACAGTGCTTACCCAAATGGCTGTCCTTCTGACATGTTCAGGGTGTCAACTTTTTTCAGTGTCCTGAGAGCTGAAATCTTTTTTGACAGCACTGCAGTATAGAAGGCTGGTTTATACAACTAGACTGCGCCAGAGGAAAAACAGAACCAAATTTGTTTGAATTAGTCACTATCATTCAGTCCAATATACCCCAAAGGCTTATACTGAAAATAAAAAGGAACAGGAATTCTTGTACATGTCTTGATTTCTTAGGATAAAACTTGAAAAGACATAAATATGGGCTATTCCATGTCATTAATATTAATAACTTATTAATATTAATTAGTAATATATTGAGGGCAATCCAAATATGGATTATTTAAATCCACATTAAATAAATAGAGATTACAAAACATGCAAGAACCCTAATGATTCTTATATAAAACCCTTTCCCTTAGACCTGGGTAATTTTCTTTTAATAAACAAATGTTCGTTCTTTTACACTGTTTTATTCCTAGTTCTAAGACTTAAGGCTAGGTCCCCCTGGCTGACGGACGCAAAACGTACGCATGAAGGACACAGCGGACGAGCAAAATTTCGGGGGTAGCTCCATCCGTTGTCATCCGCTCCAAAAAGTGGTGAAAATTTGCATAAACAGAATGGAAAAGAACGGAAAAGAATGGACGTGGGTAGTACGTAGCGGGGATGTTAAGCGGATGTTCATAGGAAGCCTACCGGATGACAGCGGATGGAAGTGGATGACACATCCGAAGGGGTTCCGGGGAAGAATTGCGAAGCGGACGCATAGCGGAAGGGGTGGATGCATAGCAGATGACGCGGATGCAGCACGGACGACTATAGGAAGCAAAGCGGATGTTGCGCGGATGTATATCGGATGCAAAGCATTCACTGCGCATGCGGGTAGTATGAATTGTGTCAGCTCCGCAGATATAAAAGGATGCAGCACGCATGCAGTCAGAATTCAGGGGAAAGTCATGCTGCCACATACATCTAGCAGGAACGTCAGTCAGGGAAAAAGAGGAAGCCCATACCTACTCGTTCCAGCCCTGGTAAGAAGGACAGAACCAGCATCCCACACCCTGGCACTGACTCTGAAGCTGCTGCTGCTGCTGTGGTGGAACAGCCCCAAGGCCCTCAAGACCCTCAAAGCCCTGCTGCTGAAGGCCCTGCTTCTCAAGCCCCTGAAGGCCCTGCTGCTCAAGCCCCTGAAGGCCCTGCTGCTCAAGCCCCTGAAGGCCCTGCTGCTCAAGCCCCTGCCAGAGGGAGGAAGCGGCAAGGGAAGGAGAAGGGAGAGAGGAAACAGTACACCGTTTCCGAGGAGCATGAGGACGAGGTGCTGAGGGAGAACGAGTACCTCTGGAGAAAGGGCCACAGACTGTATCAGGACACCAAGAGGAAGCAGGCAGCTTGGAGAGACAAGGCAGAGAGCCTGAGGTATACTGCAGATGTACTCCTGGGGTGGTGGAAGCACATGCACACCTGGTATGGCAAGCTACACCTCAAAAAATCCGGGCAGGCCGCTGTCAAGCTCACTGACCGGGAGATGTACATCATGGCCAAGTGCAGTTTCCTAGAGGGTGAGATCCGCCACCGAGGAGCAGCCCCTCTGACACCCCTCTCCCTCAGACAGCCCACAGACAGCCAGTCTTCTTCCAGCCAAGAGCCAGCAAGCCTGTCCAGGCAGGTGTCTTCAGAGGGCCCCATGGCAGAGACCCCCCTGACAGCTGCACTCCCCATGCCGGCAGACTTGGAGGATCCCCTGTCACAAATGGAGGAAGAAGCAGCAGCCACCAGAGGCCAACCCACACCCACACCCAGCTCCACAGGATGCAGGCAGAGCAGCAGACTGGAGGGCCAGAACCACACTGTCCTGTTGGAGATCAGGGACACAATGAAGACCAGCACAGAACTTCTCTCTCAGCTGGTCCACTTGGACAGAGGATCCTCGGGCCGCCACACCTTCATCACCTACGTGAGCCACACCCTCAGGCACCTGCCCGAGGCCCAGTACCATGTGATGAAGGAGAAGATAACAGCACTTCTGCACAACCCTCAAGGCCCAGCTGAAGCTGCTCCTACCCAGTCCAGGTCTGGTCCTCCACCCCAGGCGATGTCACAGCCCTTCCACGGCTTTCAACAGCCCCTCACCTACCAAGGCTACGACTACCAGGACTTCCCACAGCAAAAACAGACCTTCCCAGTCCAGGCCCAGGTTCATCGCACACCACAGACTCCAGTCCTCACCCAGCTGCAGACCAGACAGCCCCACTACACTCCTCTTTCCTCCACCCCGCAGCCAAGCCCATCAACGGACAATCTGTCATCAGTCTTGGGCCTCACATCTCAGGTCCTTGATGAGGGGCCTCTCAACTTCACGGGACTGAGTCAGCTCTCAGACAGCTTCCTGAACACACCATCCCTTGTTGTACTCTCGGGGCCAAGCACCCCAATGGCACCTCAGACCAGCACTCAAACCACAGCCACCTCCACAGTCCCTGCCTGCTTAACAGCTGAGACCATGGACATGACTCAGAGTGACTGAGAATAGTGTCACAGACTGAGTTGTACTTATTCAGTTTATCTTTGCTTAAGACACTTTACTTGGTTCATTTTGCTTTTTTAATAAAGTCATAAAGTTTACCTAAGACAGTTAATAAAGGTTATCTTTGCTTAACACACTTAATTCAGTTTACTTGGTTCATTTTGCTTATTTAATAAAGTCATAAAGTTTACTGAAGACAGTTAATAAAGGTTATCTTTGCTTAAGACACTTGGTTCATTTTTTTACCTTAGTAAAGTGTTGGTGAAAACTTTTAACAAATGGTTAAGACTTTGCATGCTTGTGGGATAGATAATGATAGTTGTGGGATAGATAAACCTCCACTGCAAGCATAGTGGGACTGTGTGGTCCCCCATCCCAGCTGCCACACATATGGACCTTTATTATCAATTACAATTTATTCATTGATCAACACATTTTAAAATAAACGAAGCTCTTTATTAATGCTCTATTCATTGTAGGACTACTCAATATACATGGCACAATCACATCAGTGTTATGCGATAGGCTCAAGGAAGCATCCATTAATTATCTGTCATCCTGTCTTGCCACTCCACTGCTCCAGCTGGGGAGTTGCACCAGTGTCTCAGTAGGTTGCGCTGCTTCTTCCCTTCACGTGAAGCTCTGTTGGGGCCTTGCACATCCACAGTGTCTATTAGGTTTTATCCTTGCCTCCATTCACCAGGCTCCATGTCTGCATTCCCTTGTTGATGGTCCACAAGTCTGTTCTGCAACACTGGGTAGCGGGTGCGCATGAGATTGTGGAGGATGCAGCAAGCTTCCACGATGCTCCTCACAGTCTCTGGGCGATGCTGCATGGTGGTGAGAAGTATCTGCAACCTGTTGGCCAGGATGCCAAAGGCGTTCTCCACCACCCGCCTTGCCCTGGACAGCCTATAGTTGAAGATCCTCTCTTCACGGGTGAGGTATCTTGAACTGTATGGCTTCATGAGGTAGGTTCTGAGGGAGAAGGCGTCATCACCAATGATGAAGTAGAACACATCTTGTGTGTCATTGGGTAGGGGGTCTGGATCTGGAAAACCCATGATGAGGTTGCGTTCCAGCTCCTCCTTGAGTCACTAGCGTTGTATATCTGGCTATCTGAAGCTGACCAGTTGCCTGAAGCATCGATGTAGATGAACTTGGAGTCAGCATCAACCGTGGCAAAGAGGATGATACTGAAGAAGCCCTTGTAGTTGAAATAAGTGGACCCTGAGTTGGCTGGAGCTTTGCAAGCCATGTGCTTCCCATCTATGGCTCCAACGGTGTGGGGAAAGTTCCACCTCTGATACCACTCTTCTGCAAGTTTCCTACAGCCTTGTTCAGTGGTGGGGCACTTGAGGAGCTCCTCCACATATTCTTCGATGATGGCCTGCACTACTTCTCTGCTGATGGTGTTTTGTGGCACCTCTAGGCATACTGCATGTTTCTGTAAGTTGTTCCAGAGGCCAGGTGCCGCAGAGTCAGTGCCACCTTCAGTCCAGGTCCAGGTTGGGACGGAAGTTGGTGCTCGGCTTGGTCAACCTGGGTCTCAGACGCTCTACAAGTTCATCAAACATGGCTGGTGGCATCCTCATGAAGTGATGGAATGCATGAGGGTCTTCATTCCTCAGCTCCACCATCAACAGGTCATACAGCCCAAAGTCCATTCTTCTCACAATCCATCCTCGGACCCACACAGCTCTTGGACGTCTCCTTCTTCTCCTTCTGTATAAAAGTTGAAACAGTCTGAACAGGTTTTGGTTCTGGTGATGAATGAGCACAGCTATCATACGGAATGTGTCATCATCCATGGTGGAGAACAATTGATGATGTTGAAGACCAAGACCAAGGGTGAAGAGGTCTGTACACAACAGCTGCTGGACTCATACTGAGATCTAGATGACTTTCTCCCCCTTTTTATAGGAAATATCGGTAGTCCTCTCGGTGTCCATACATACTCTAGACATACTGCAGACATCCTAAATATCTGAGATACATCCCAGATACAAATGTTTTGTCCGTTTTAATCCTTTATATACGAGATGCATACGCTTACATCCTTTCTATTTCTGTGCAAGTAACGCTGTGTAGACGTTCCATGTACCTTTTGTTTTCTCCCTCTTTCCATTTTCAGCTTCAGAGGATGTGAGTTGAGGGGATGGCCAGAGGATGTAGAGAGGATATAGTGGACGTTTCATGGATAATAATGGACATAGAACGTTTGTTGCCCGTATATGTCGCAGATGTACATCGTACGCGGCAGAAATCCGTTCACAAAGTTTTGTGCAGGTCAAAACTTCTTATGCGGATGAAATCGCAGTGGATGAATGCTTGAGGGATAGAGTGTATGAAACACATATGCAGTGAGTACACAACGGATGCATAGCATTTTCCAACGGATGGCAAGCTTTTTTTAACGTTTTACATCCTCTTTGCATCCGTAAGTGCAGTGGGACAGGGCCTTTAGCTTTTTAGTCTTCAAGATCAGTATTTTTCAACCTTAGCAATTTGAAGATATGTGCTGGGTAGGGAATTCTGGGAGTTGAAGTTTACACATTTTAAATCTGGTGAGGTTAAGAAACCCTGTTCTAGAGGAAAATAAATATATGACATATATAACATCTAATATAGATAGATTTGTAATTACACTCTGAACATTGTACTAACAGAGGGATACAGTCAAGATCAAGGGAAGCACTAATTCCACTCTATAAAGCCTTAGTACGACCACACCTAGAGTACTGCATCCAGTTTTGGTCACCACATTATAAAAAAGATGTTGAGACTCTAGAAAAAGTACAGAGAAGAGCAATCAGGATGATTAGGGGACTGAAGGCTAAAACATAAAATGAATTGTTACAGGAACTGGGCTTGGCTAGTCTTGTGAAGAGAAGGACCAGGGGAGACATGATAGCAATCTTCCAATATTTGAGGGGCTGCCACAGGGAGGAAGGGATGAAGCTATTATAGCGCCTGTAGGCCAGACAAGGATTAATGGATGGAAACTGAACAAGGAGAGATTTAACCTAGAAACAAGAAGAAACTTTCTGACAGTGAGAACAATCAACCAATGGAACAGCTTGCCCTCGGAAGTTGTGGGAGTGCCATCACTTGAGACTTTCAAGAAGAGATTGGACTGCCATTTGTCAGAAATGGTGTAGGGTCTCCTGCTTGGACTAGATGACCTCCAAGGTCCCTTCCAACTCTGATTATCTTATCTGTATCTTATCAATTCAGACCCAGACTATGATATGCAGAATGACCCCAATGAATGCTTTTTAATTTATAAAGGCAAAATGAAACTTATGAAATGTAGTGAACAATGACAATACAAACTTCCAAATGTACTTTTTTTGCCAACGCAACTAGCCACAATCTGTGCAGTCAATATCTGGAGTTTAGCATGATTGGTAGCACTGATGATAAGCCACAACAGAAGACTTGACTGTCAAGTCTGGGCTCTTGACAAACATGTGGAAGTTATCTGCCCTTACATTCTTGACTCCCAATCCAATCTATAGCTCTAGAATTTCCTAGTCATCTCCCATCCAGGAATTAGCTGTGGTGGCGCAGTGGTTAGAATGCAGTACTGCAGGCTACTTCTGCTGACTACCTACAGTTCTCATTGGCTCAGGGTTGGCTCAGCCTTCCATCCTTTCAAGGTCAGTAAAATAAGGATTCAGATTGTTGGGAGCCATATGCTGACTCTGTAAACCACTCAGAGAGAGCTGTAAAGCACTGGGAAGCAGTATATAAGTCTAAGTTGCTCTTGCTAATTAGCCAGGATTAGCCTGCTTAGCTTTGAGGATTGAACCTTAGTCATCTAGATATAAACTGCATGTGATGACCCAGGGTGGGATACAAAACAAACACAAAACAAACACAGAAAAGGTGAAGCCCCTTTTATTCCTTCACTTTGCTTCCAAGCTCCGAATATCTTTTACAGAAAACAAAAAAAACTCCCACGCAAACAGTTACACAAAAAAGGAAAAAAGCAACAGAAACAGGCAAGATAAGGGCTGGAGGATGTCCATAGATAATACACACTGGGAAGGATGCCAAACTTAAAGAGGAATTATAAACTAGAGATATTTACACGTTTTGTGTTATGTTGTGGGAAAGACGACTCGAGATCAGTTACTCTTTAGTTGCTTTTAATTCTCTCTCTGGAACTGAACAACAGTGGAGCTGCGGCAGCCTCCTTTATAGCGGCTGCTCGTGGCTCACGGCCAATGACAGCTATTCAAGTTTCCCGCCATCCAGCCAGACCAATAAGAATAGAACATTCAAATATTCAAATATCCAACACCCCTCCCTATGTGGTTCAGTCCAACCAATCAGGCCTCTTTATGTTACATAGTCACATAAATAGGTGGAGCTTTTATGGTTTCTACTGGACCTGCGCAATTCAGTCTTCAGACGTGAGCGGTGTTGTCTTCAGACTGTTTGGACGGGTTCGCTGTTCCTCCTGTCCTCTTCCATGGAACCTCCTGGAAGGTAGAGTCAGCCATGCTGCTCCCGCCTGGCCTTTCCGGGCTGGTTGAGTCGGCTCGGCTGCTCCCACCAGGAGTGGCTTTGTGATGGTTTTCCGACGCCTGCTCCAGTCTTCCAAAGTTTTCTTCTTCTCCAGGTACATGATTTCGATTTTCGCTCAGGGCTAATGGTGGTATTGGTTGTGTTGTTGTTAGGGTTTGTTTTGTTATTTCTTGTGCTTGTGGAGGGTCTCCCCCTCCCCTCTTGTTTGTGTTTGAGGGGTGTCCCCCCTCTCTGGTTTGGTTATCATTTTGGTTGAATGTTTGAAGTGGTTTCTATGTGTGTGTGGACTCTTCTCTTTCTTTCCTTTGATTGTTAGTGTTTCTCAAAAGGGCCCTTGATCTGTGTTGGTCTATATGTCTCCTCCAGCTCTTTCCGTCCTCTGTCTCTACCCTGTATGACTGGGGTCCTGTTACTTGGATTATTTTAGCTGGTATCCATAATGGTTCCCCCGTTAGGTTTTTTGCATAAACCAAGTCCCCTGTTTTAAAGGTACAGCACTTACTGGAGGAGTTTGTTGGCTTTTCTGTACTATATGTGGGGTGTAGTATGTCTAGGCTAGATCTTAGTTTTCTTCCCATTAATAGTTCTGCTGGGCTTTTATTAGTTGTGGTGTTTGGTGTAATGTGCTGTATTGTTAGTAATTTATATATTTTTTCCTGGATATCTCCAGTTTCTAGCTTGTGTAGTATTTCCTTAGTATAACAGACCATGCGTTCTGCCTGTCCGTTTGTAGCCGGGCGGATCGGCACTGTTAAAATGTGCCTTATCCCTTGTTCAGCCAGGAACCTCTCAAATGTTAGTGCCGTGAATTGAGGTTCATTGTCAGATACAACTAAATCCAGCAATTCATGTGTTGCAAAAAGCTTTCTTAGTTGTCTCATAACAGCTTCTGTTGTGATTGAGGGCATAATACTTACCTCTAGCCAATTTGAGTCTACCACTATTAAGAATGTGTGTCCTTTAGTTGGTCCAGCAAAATCAATGTGTATTCTAGACCTTGGGCCCCTAGGTGTTTCTCAGTCAAGTGCAAGTGCAGAAAGGGGTGCAGATCTAGATTCTTGGCATCATTTGCATGTTGCTACCCATTCCCCAATATCCTTATCCATCCCTGGTATATACGTAACTCCTAGCCAGGGACTTCATTCGGACAATACCTGGGTGACCTTCATGCAATAGTTCAAGTATTTGTTCCCTCAATATGTCCAGTATGACCACTCTATCCCCCCATAGTACACATCCTTTTAAGATAGATAGTTCAGTTTGTCTATTCTGAAATGGTTTAACAGTCTCGTCACTTTTGGTCTCTGGCCACCTTTTACCAACCCAATTTAAAATCCACACCAGGACTCTCTCGCGGTTTCCTTCGCAATGTCTGTTGCTGTTATGGGTAGGTTTGCCAGCGTCTCGATGTGTAGGGTTGATGTGTTAGTGCAGGATCATCAACTAACTCAGGTAGGGGAGAACGGCTCAGGGCGTCAGCATGTGTTATGTTCTTTCCTGGCCAGTAGATTAATTTGTAGTTGTATGCAGTGAGGAATTCGGACCACCTCGTCATCTGCGATGACAATATGTTGGGTGTAGGTTTGTTTCCTGAGAGTATTCCTAATAGAGGTTTATGATCTGTGACCAGTGAAAATTTCCTGCCATAGATGTATTCATGGAACCGTTTAACTCCTGTTATTGCGGCCAACACTTCTCTATCCAATTGGCTGTAGTTCCGCTCCCTTTTTGATAGAGTTTTTGAATGGAATGCGAACAGTGCTTCTCTTCCATTGGGTAATATGTGGCTGAGTATAGCCCTGATGCTGAACGGTGACTCACTGTATTGGATTAGTACACAGTCTGATGTCATTAAGTCTTCGATTCCCTGGAATGTAGTTTCTTCTCGTCAATCCCAGGTCCAGGTAGCTTTCTTATCCAGAAACCTGTGTAACAGTTCTGCTATCATTGCCTTCTGTGGCAAAAATACATTGTAAAAATTAATAAGTCCCAAGAAGGCTTGTAAATCTGTTTTATTTTTGGGTCTCGGAGCTTCCTTTATTGCTCTGATTTTGTTTCCAGTGGGATGGATCCCTTCTTTGTCTATAAGGTATCCCAGGAATTCAAGCTTATCGGTGGCTAATTGACACTTCTCTCTTTTAACTTTAAGCCTCTTTAAATTTTTGTAACACCTCCCTCAGGCGATCTTCCAGTTGTTCTTTGTCTCTGGCTAATATCAGCACATCATCAAAATATGGCACTACCCCTTTAATTCCTTGCAGTCGGTGCTCCATAAGACTCTGAAATATCCCTGGGGCCACGCTAACTCCAAATTGCAGTCTTTAGCATTTGAATGCCCCCCTATGAGTCACTATTGTTTGTGCTTCCACAGTTTTTGAGTCAACTGGCAACTGTTGAAAGCTTGCGCAAGGTCCAATTTCATGAAAATTCTACCTTCCCACAAAGAATGTAACAGGTGCTGTACCACTGGAACTAGGTATGCACTTTGTTGTAGCACATGGTTGACGGTGGCCTTATAGTCTCCGCAGATACACACGGACCCATCTGGTTTGATAGGAGTCACAATTGGGATTTCCCACCTTTCGTGGTCTATTGGTTCTAATATCCCCTGTGCGATAAGTTTATCTAATTGTTCATCAATTTTTGGTTTTAACGCGAAAGGGACTCGGCTCACCTTTAACCTTATTGGGGCTATATTAGGATTCAAATTAAACGAGATAGGGGACCCTCGGTACTTGCCCAGTTCTCCATTGAAGACTTCATGGAATTCTCTCATCAGGTTCTCTTCCCAGTCTGTCTCAGTGATATTGTTTATTCCAGTCACTCTGATTCCTAGTGGTTCGAACCATTCAAGTCCCAGTAGACTGGGGCGATCTCGGTCGACTATGGTTAGTGGAAGGACTTTCGTGTATTTTTTTAATTTGATTTGGAAATATTCGGTTCTGACTATGGGAATTCTGTTTCCCTGGTAGTCTTTAAGTGTGAGTTTTTGTTTTTCTAGTTCCTTTCTTTTCATATCGGGTATCAGGCGTTTGAGAGTGTTCCATGATACCATTGATAGATACGAGCCGGAATCCACCTCCATCTCACATGGCTGGCCTTCTATGGTGACTTGCACCAGTACCTTCTTCACATTTACTGCGGTCGAGTGTCCAATAGTTATTGTCTGGTATGTTTCTTCTTTTCTATTGGTTTCCTTCCACCGCTTGTTTCTGCTTTCTTGGCTCCAACGGCTCCCTGTCTGCCTTTCTCTCTCTCTGAGGGGGGTATTTCCTCTTCGTCTAGGACTATAGTTATTACTGTTTCGGCATGCCCTAGCTATGTGTCCCCGCCGTTCACAATGCCTGCAAATAGCATCGAAGAAACGGCATTCGGAACATGGGTGGTCCCCTCCACAACTGCCACAGCAGAATTCCGACTTTCTTTCCCTTCGCTCCCGTCTGCTTTTCTCCAACCAGAGTTGATTTACTTCTTCTTCTTCCTCATCAGTTTCAGATAGGGATTCGATGTCCTCATGGTGTGTCATGGTGGTGAGCTTTTGAGTTTCCTCTTGCTTCTCGTCTTGAGCTTGGTTAGTGTCTTTCGGGATTTCTTGTGTTACTTTATTCATTTGTCACATGGCAGCTGCTGATTTCTGTGCTGCTTCTGCTGCGGTGGCTTCTTCTATGGCCTCAGTCAATGTTATTTTGGGTCTGGTCAGTAGTCAGCTCTGTAGTGTAAGGTCTCTTAATCCGAGGACTACACGGTCCCTCATGGCCTCGTCCATGTTTAGGAATTCGCAGACTCCTCCAATGTCTCTTAGAGCTGCAACAAAATCTCCAATGCTGGAGAAGGCGGAGCCTCGTCTCGGTGCTACAGCTGCGATCTCAGGACTCTGAGATCACAGCTGATATTTTCACCCCTGGTCGGTCCTAACGGACCTAAACCGTCCCGTAGAGATGGGGATTGTGAAGGGCACAGTCCCAGGATCCCAGAGATATCGCAAAATCTCTGGTTTGATCCGGGAGAAGCCCTTTTGCTGGC